>JAJTUV010002653.1:0-114496 GCA_021653895.1 Mastomys natalensis | reverse complement strand
TGGATTTACTGGATGAATTGTAAATGTGTGGGTTTCCCTTCCATATACTTTTATATTCAGGAATGCTAATTACATTTGATGCATTGGTTAGCTGATGAAGTCAAGCATTGCATTTCATGTGTACTTACTAAGATGAGCACTGTAATATGGTAGTTTAAGATCATTAGTGGCTCATAAACAATCCAGACTCGTGTTTATGCTAAGTATTTCTCAGTATAGGATTAGGAATTTTTTTATTGTCTTTTTTTAATTGGATATTTTGTTTATTTACATTTATTATATTTCAGATGTTATCCTCTTTCCCCATTCCCCACACTCCAAAACACCCTATCCCATCCCCCCTCCTCCTACTTCTGTGAGGGTATACTCCCACCCACCACCCACTCCCATCTCCCCGCCCTAGAATTCCCCACACTGGGGAATCCAACCTTCAGGGGACCAAGGACCTCCTCTCCCACCGATACCCTACAAGGCCATCCTTAACTACATATATAGCTAGAGCCATGGGTCCCTCCGTATGTGCTCCTAGGCTGGTGGTTTAGACCCTGGGAGCTCTGGTTGGTTGGTATGTTTGCTCCCCCTATGAGGCCGCAAACTCCTTCAGCTTCTTCAGTCTTCTCTCTACCTCATTCATTGGGGTCCCCATGATCAGTTCAGTGGTTAGCTGTGAGCATCCACCTCTGTATATCTCAAGCTCTGGCAGACTTCTAAGGAGAAAACTATATCAGCTCCTGTCAGCATGCACTTCTTGGCATCTACAACTGAGTCTGACTTTGGTGACTGCACATGGGATGGATACCTGTGGGAAAAACTGGCGGGCCACAGGTGCAGGCCCACGTGGCAGCGGCCCGGGACCTGCGAGGTGGAGGCTTCCAGGCAGCCTGTCTCACATACTGGAGAAAGGTCTCAGGTCCCAGTGGCTGGAGGCTTCAGTGGTGGCAGGCCCCAATGATATGAGGAAGTCCTTGGTTCCAAAAGGCTTTATTGTCATGGCAGATGGTAGATGGATCTGGATGTACCCCCCCAAACTCAGGGCAGACCTGGGTTAAGTAGGGAGGGAGAAAGGGGTAGGTTCTGGGGAGGAATGGTTAATTGGCTCTGCCCTCTGACCTTCATTAGTATGTAAATCTCTAGGGCCTGAGGCCTGCAGTTACACCCTCTACCTGTGCACTTTGGGAGGGGCTGTAATGGCCTACGTGACTGAACAATGTAGGTCTATGGAGATTGGACTGCTTGTTAGGACTGAGTTCTGGGGACGTGGCCCAACTCCTGCCGTTTCTCTCCCTTGGAGTCTTGGGGTTCTAGGCCCATGCCCAGCCAAGAACCAGGATACCCTTACGCAGTCCCACAGATACCCAGGTGGGACAGTCTTGGGACAGCCCCTCCTTCAGGCTCTGCTTCACATATTGTCTCCATATTTGCTCTCATGAGTATTTTCTTACTCCTTCTGAGAAGGACCGAAACACCCATACTTTGGGCTTCCTTCTTCATGAGCTTCATATGGTCTGTGAGTGGTATTGTAAACTTTTGCACTAATACCCAATTATCAGTGAGTGCATACCATGTATGTTCTTTTGTGACTGGGTTACTTCTTTGCCTAAGAATTTCATGAATTCATTGCTTTTAAAACTGACTAATAATACTCCATTGTGTAAATGTACCTCATTTTCTGTATCCATTCCTCTGTTGAAGGACATCTGTTCTTTCCAGCTTCTAGCTATTATAAATAAGGCTGCTATGAACATAGTGGAGCATGTGTGCTTGTTATATGTTGGAGCATCTCTTGAGTATAGGCCCAGGAGTGATATAGATGGGTCCTCAGGTAATACTATGCTCAAATTTGTACTGCCAGAGTGATTTCTAGAGTGGTTGTACAAGCCTGCAACCCTACCAACAATGGAGTAGCGTTCCTCTTTTCTCCACATCCTTGCCAGCATCTGCTATCGCCTGAGTTTTTGTTCTTAGCCGTTTTGACTGGTGTGAGGTAGAATCTCAGGGTTGTTTTGATTTGCATTTCCCTGATGACTAAGGATGTTGAACATTTCTTTAGGTACTTTCAGCCATTCAGATTTCCTCAGTTGAGAATTCTTTGTTTAGCTCTGTACCCCCATTTTTAATTAGGCTTATTTGATTGTCTGGAGTCTAATTTCTTGAGTTCATTGTATATATTGGATATTAGCCCTCTATCAGATGTAGGATTGGTTAAGATCTTTTCCCAATATGTTGGTTGCTGTTTTGTCCTATTGACAGTGTCCTTTGTTTTACAGAAGCTTTGCATTTGTCAATTCTTGATCTTAGAGCATAACCCATTGGTGTTCTGTTCAGGAACTCTTCATCTGTACACAAGTATTTGAGGCTCTTCCCCACTCGTTTCAGTGTATCTGGTTTTATGTGGAGGTCCTTGATCCATTTGTACTTGAGTTTTGTACAGGGAGATAAGAATGGATCAATTGGCATTCTTCTACATCCTGACCTCCAGTTGTACCAGCACCATTTGTTGAAAAATGTCCTTTTTGAAGAATTGAGATGGAATTTTAATGGAGATTGCATTGAATCTGTAGATTTTGCTTTTGGCAAGATGGCCATTTTTACAGTATTAATTCTGCCAATCTATGAGCATAGGAGATCTTTCCATCTTCTGAGATCTTCTTCCATTTCTTTCTTCAGAGACTTGAAGTTCTTGTCATATAGATCTGTCACTTGCTTGATTAGATTCACACCAAGGGATTTTATATTATTTCTGACTATTGTGAAGGGTATCATTTCCATTAATTTCTTTCTCAGCCTGTTTATCCTTTGAGTAGAGGAAGGCTACTGATTTATTTGAGTTGATTTTATAATTCAGCCACTTTGCTGAAGTTGTTTATCAGGTTGAGGAGTTCTCTGGTGGAAGTTTTGGGGTCACTTAAGTATACTATCATATCATCTAAAAATGATATTTTGACTTCTTCCTTTCCTATTTGTATCTCTTTAACATCTTTTGTCTAATTGCTCTGACTAGGACTTCCAGAACTATATTGAATAGGTAGGGAGAGAGTGGGCAGCCTTGTCTAGTTCCTGATTTTAGTGGGATTGTTTCAAGTTTCTCTCCATTTAATTTGATATTGGCTACCGGTTTGCTGTATATTACTTTTACTATGTTTAGGTGTGGGCCTTGAATTCCTGATCTTTCCAAGACTTTTACCATGAAGGGATGTTGAATTTTGTCAAATGCTTTCTCATCATCTAGTGAGACGATCATGTGTTTTTTTTCTTTGAGTTTGTTTATATAGTGGATTACATTGATGGATTTCCGAATATTGAACCATCCCTGCATTCCTGGGATAAAGCCTACTTGAGCATGATGGATGATTGTTTTGATGTGATCTTGGATTGGGTTTGTGTGAATTTTAGAGTATTTTTGCATTGATATTCATAAGGGAGAGTGTTCTGAAGTTTTCTTTCTTGGGTCTTTGTTTGGTTTAGGTATGAGCATAATTGTGGCTTCATAAAATGAATTGGGTAGTGTTCCTTCTGTTTCTATTTTGTGGAATAGTTTGAAGAGACTGGGTATTAGGTCTTCTTTGAAGGTCTGATAGAATTCTGCATTAAAACCATCTCATCCTGTGTTTTTTTTTGTTGTTGTTGTTGTTGTTTTTGTTTTTTGCTTTTTTTTTTTTCTTTAGGGTTTATAGGACTGTTTAGATGGTTTATATACTCCTGATTTGACTTTGGTACCTCATATCTGTTTCGAAAATTGTCCATTTCATCCAGATTTTCCAGTTTTGTTGAGTATAGGCTTTTGTAGTATGATCTGATGATTTTTTAAAAAATGTCTCTCCTTTTCAGTTCTGATTTTATTAATTTGGATATTGTCTAGGTGCCCTGAGGATAGTCTGCCTAAGGGTTTATCTATCTTGTTGATTTTCTCAAAGAACCAGATTCTGGTTTTGTTGATTTTTTGTATAGTTCTTTTTGTTTCTATTTGGTTGATTTCAGCCCTGAGTTTGATTATTTCCTGCTGTCTACTCCTCTTGGGTGCATTTGCTTCTTTTTGTTCTAGAGCTTTCAGGTGTGCTGTCAAGTTGTTAGTGTATACTCTCTCCAGATTCTTTTTTGTAGGCACTCAGAGCTATGAGATTTCCTTTTAGCACTGCTTTCATTGTGTCCCATAAGTTTGAATATTTTGTGCCTTCATTATCATTGAATTCTAAAAAGTCTTTAATTTCTTTCCTATGTCTTTTCTGACCAAGTTATCATTGAGTAGAGCTTTATATGTGGTTTTTCTGTTGCTTTTTTTATTATTGAAAACCAGCCTTAGTCCATGGTGATCTCATGGGATGCAATGGATTATTTCAGTCTTTTTGTATCTGTTGAGGACTGTTTTGTGACTAATTATATGGTCTATTTTGGAGAAGATACCATGAGGTGCTGAGAAGAAGTTAGTTATATTCTTTTGTTTTAGGATGAAATGTTCTATAAATAATCAGTTAAATCCATTTGGTTCATAGCTTCTGTTAATTTCGCTGCGTCTCTGTTGAGTTTCTGTTTCCATGATGTGTCTATTGATGATAGTGAAGTGTTGAAGTCTCCCACTATTATTGTGTGAGGTGCAATGTATACTTTAAGCTTCAGTAAAGTTTCTTTTTATGTATGTGGATGCCCTTGTATTTGGAGTATAGATGTTCATAACTGAAAGTTCTTCTTGGTAGATTTTAGTATGAAGTGTCCTTCCTAATCTTTTTGGATTACTTTTGTTTGAAAGTCGATTTTATTTGATGTTAGAATGGCTACTCCAGCTTGTTTCTTGGGACCATTTGCCTGGAGAATTGTTTTCCATCTTTTTACTCTGAGGTAGTGTCTGTCTTTGTCACTGAGGTGTGTTTCTTATATGCAGCATAATTCTGTGTCCTTTTTATGTATCCAGTCTGATAGTCTATGTCTTTTCATTGGAGAATTTAGTCCATTGATGTTAAGAGATACTAAGGAAAATGATTGTTGCTTCCTGTTATTTTTGTTATTAGATTTGGAATTATGTTTGTGTCGCTATCTTTTCAGTTTGTTGGAAGATATTCTTGCTTTTTCTAGGGTATAATTTCCTTCCTTGTATTGGAGTTTTCCCTCTGTTATCCTTTGTAGGGATAGATTTGTGGATAGATTATGTATAAATTTTGTTTTTTCATGGAATATCTTGGTTTCTCCATCTATGGTAATTGAAAGTTTTGCAGGGTATAGTATCCTGAGCTGGCATTTGTATTCTCTTAGGGTCTGTATAACATATGTCCAGGATCTTCTGGCTTTTATAGTCTCTGGTGAGAAGTCTGGTGTAATTCTTACAGGTCTGCCTTTATATGTTGTTTGAACTTTTTCCCTTACTGCCTCTTTTTTTGTTTTGTTTTGTTTTGTGCATTTGGTGTTTTGATTACTATGTGACTGGAGGTATTTCTTTTCTAATCTAGTCTATTTGGAGTTCTGAAGGTTTCTTGTACGTTAATGATCATCTCTTTCTTTGGGAATTTGGATGTGATGTGAGAGGTAAAGTGTTAGAAAAGAAAGAAACAAGAAAGGGTGGGAAGCTCATCCATGGTTCATTCTTTTTGATGTTAACTTACAAAGTATTGGATTTCTTCATGGTATCAATCATCCCATGGACTTCTTTTTTTGAATATCTTTCTCCCTTCCTGTGTTACAACTACTCCTGCTGGTGATCTTCCTTCTTGGAAGTCCCTTTCTTTTTTTTGTCACACTTTGTTATCATCTTTCCATTTCATAGTTCCCTTAAGACCGCCTTTTCTCTGAATGATCCCCCTTCTTTGTCTCATATTTTGATTTTTGATTGGTTTATTGCTTTGTTTTGTGAAGACATTTCCCATAGGCCCTCTGAAGAGACATTGTAAGTGACAAAATTTAACACATAATAGCATGCAATATGACATCAATTAAACACTGTCTAAACTGTATATCCTTTGACAGTAAAAGAATCTTTTCCCATATAATATTTTCAAACTCTTTGATAAATGTTTGTTATAAACTAACCTTCTATGTAATCATAGTTTTCTGGAAATTTTAGCAATTTTTAAGTACTGAATTAAATAATGCTGAATAAATTTGTAAGAGATACCAATGAGTACCCCAACGATCACAATTCTAAAAGATATTCCCAGTTATCCCTGACTACATATAATTTCCCAAGAAAATTCTGGAGATAAGAATAAGTACTATTATAGTTATTAATGACTAACCTTTAAAAACATCTTGGTTTAGGGTTATATTTCAAATATCAATATTGCAAAGACTCTGGTTTAACACTGTATTATTTCACTGTCTTACAATTGATTTCATACAAAAGTCAGAATTAAGAATTCAATTTTGGTCTTAGTATACATGTTTATTAATTTTTATTTTATTAAAATACATTTTTGTCCTTTTTATCCATTCACTTATTTATAAGATTCTTCAGTAAATATTTATTGGCCTTCTCTGTGACAGGCATATTATAAATATTGTAAAATACAAAGATGACTCAGGCATAGTTCCTGAACTCTGGTGGCTCATAGAGTAAATATCCTTCCTTACTGTCTTCCTGACAATGCTATCATCTTACAAAATTCTTTGTTTTCATCTTTCACCTTTTCCCAATCCCTAGCATTTGAACTATAATGACCATGAAGTTTTCATAACCTAAGGATATCTTTTTCAGTTGCTTAATATTTAGTATAAGTGGCACAGATATCATTTGTATACTGCTCTATTTCTTGGCCCATGTTTTCAATATTGTTGCTGTGGCAACAAGCTGCAGGCCTCAGGGCAACTCATTTCAACTATACCGTGTATCTCTACTTTATGACAAGTGACTTGGTGCCCAGTAAAATTTGTATTTCATATAAGACACTATTTTTTAAAACATGTGTGCTCTAAATACTGTAAGGAACACACTTACGTTAATTAAATTTGTAATTTGTATCAATTTTACATATAAGTAGGTGCCTTCTATTTTTACTGTTTTTTGTTTTTATTTTTGGCAACTTGCAAAGCTGTCACTTTACTCTTTTTTTATTTTATTTAATCTTTTTTTTTTTGCACTTCAGATTTTATCTCTCTCCTGGTCCACCCTCTGACTGTTCTCCGTTCCATACCTCCTCTCCACCCCAGTCACCACAAGGGTGTCCCCATCATCCACCCCACCAGACCTCTAAACTCTCTGGGGCCTCCAGTCTCTCAGTGGTTGGGTGCATCTTCTCTGAGTCTAGACCAGGTAGTCCTCTGCTGTATATGTTGGGGGCCTCATATCAGTTGGTGTATGCTGCATGGTTAATGGTCCAGTATCTGAAAGATATTGGGGTACAGATTAATTGAGACTGATGGTCTTCCTACAGGGTCACCTTCCTCCTCAGGTTCTTCCAGCTTTTTCTAATTCAACCACAGAGGTCAACAGCTTCTGTCTATTGGTTAGGTGCAAATATCTGCATCTGACTCTTTCAGCTGCTTGTTGGGTCTTTTGGAGGACAGTCATGATAGGTCCGTTTTTGTGAGCGCTCTATTGCCTCAGTAATAGTGTGAGGTCTTGGGACCTCCCCTTGAGCTGGATCCTACTTTGGGCCTTTCACTGGACCTCCTTTTCCTCAGGCTCTTCTACATTTTGTTCATGCAGTTCTTTAGACAGGAACAATTATGGGTCACAGTTTTTGACTGTGATGGCATCCCCATCCCTCACTTTTTACTGGAGGTGAGCTCTGCAAGTTCTTTCTCCCCATTGTAGGACATTTTATCTAAGGTCCCTCCCTTGTAGTCCTGAGAGTCTCTTACCTCCCAGGTCTCTGGTACATTCTGGTGGAGTGTCCTTTTATCTTCTACTTCCCGAGGTTGCCTGTTTATATTCTTTCTGCTGGCCCTCAGGGCTTCAGTCCTTTTCCCCCACCCAATGCCAGATCATGTTCCCCTCCATGCCCCCACCCACTGCTGCCACCCCTGGAAACTTGTCCTTTTCCTACTCAGGTCTCCCTCTCTCCCCTCCGTGATTGCTTTCTTCACTTTAAATTAATAATCAAACAACTTCCAGCTGTTAGAGAAAATCACCCATTAGACAGACTCACTGCTATTGTCACTTGTTGCCAAGGTTCAGATGGCCTGAGACTGGCCCTGTGACCCACGAAATGCCAGTGTGGGAGGTGGCTCTGCCAATCTTCCACACCGTCTCTACAAAGCTGGGCAGTGCTCAGACCATCCTGCCATCCACTCGAGCCTGGTAAGAAATGAGACTCCAATGCTTAAATATTAATCAAAGACCTTATATATTTAGTAATGCTCAATCAAGATGCCCACAATTATATATGTTTCCCAATTAACTAACCTAGATATAAGTTGTTACCCAGGACTGCTGCCAGTACATGTGTGGTCATCCATGGCACCTCATACATCTCTGCCTCTCCCTCCTCTTCCTTCTCTTCTGCTCTTTTCTCTTCCTCTTCCTCTCCTTATTCCTCCCACCTTAGCTCCTTCAAACTTGTAAAAATATCCCACTACATAAATACAAAAGAGGAATTGATTGTGAATCCAAAAAAAGAAAAAAATATTGCTTACAGTTTGTGTCATGTGGCTTTGTCTTCAGGCAATATTTTGAACAAATCAACCTTACTAAAATAATTTAATTAGCATTGTTCTTTTGGTTTAAGAATACAATAAATTATATATGTTTGGTATGTGTTATTTTACTTAAAGATGATATTAGTTCAAGTCTGTATCAAGGAAACAGAGAGGAGAAAAGAGGAAGAAAGGGGAAGAAGAAGTTGCAGAGTCTTCAACATCTACCTCCCTCCAGCTTTTTTTCTCCCTCTCAAAAATATCACCACCACCCTCCCCAGGAGAAACAGCAACATGAAATACCAAAAATTGAAAATCAAAATCGACAAACTGAAAAATACATAACAATTTATATTTTATTGTCGAAAAATACATAACAATTTATATTTTAAGAACACTTATTTCAATTTTTCCCTCATATTTCCTTGTCAAGTGTTTCAAAGTATTCCTAAAGTCTAACATCTGTGAAATTTGGAGTATAAAAGTAAAATAATGGTTGCCTTTTTTATCATTTTTGAAGCAAGTTTTTGATTGGAAAGTATCTTGCTTTCAGTGGTGATACATTAGTCATGGGTAATTGCATATGCTGAGCATATTTTATAATCATGACATATATTTTCGTCTGTAGGAAAGTGGTTTTCAGATAGAAATTACTGTTGTAATTTTTAGCTGATTTAGCAATTGCAAATATTTTTCTTTCAGTTTCTTTAAGAGCATTCTTAGGCTGACTACTTTATTAAAGATACTTAGAAGCTGTTCTGCCCATTCTTGTACTCCATTGCAGTGAAAAGATACAGAATTCAAGACTATAGAAGGAAAAGAGGTATAAGGTGAGTTTTTGTGGAAACGAACTTAAATTTCCATATGTTCTCTCCCTGTGGAGTCACCTAGAATGTATCAAATTCTTCAAATGAGTATGTACCATTATTTATAAAATCTTAGTGGTAAGAGAGACCTACTTGAACATAGTTGTTCAAGGTTTTATTGGGGTTCAGTCACTTGTACATGCAATAAACTGCACAACTGAGTTCAGAGGAACAAAGCAAAAACAGATGCACATTATAAATCAGTATGTTAAATCTTCTAATTTATCTGAAAACTATTTTCAACGCCAATATTTAAGGACTCTGGGTAGACACCTGTCTAGGGCCAATACTACAAAGGAACATTTGCCAGGCATAAGCATGACGTGAACAATTTGGAATAAATTGAAGAAAATCTATTAATGTTTATGTTTAAAGATCTTCATTTTATAATATTTTGTATATGGAATTTTTTGGTTTGTATATAGTTGTGTTAAGTATAAAAAAAAATCTGAATGTTTCTGCTGTCTTAATTGGCTAAGTATGGAATTTGTTTTTCAAAATATGCTTCTTATTATTATTGTGAGCACTGCTATAAATTTTAGTATTCAGATACTATTTTAGTAATAATAAGGATATGTTCAGTTATCATTCCCTGGATATTATAGTGTTTTGTTTTATTATGCAGATTGAAACATTATTGTGCTGTTTGTTTTGCTTATTTATAGCAGTTTGATATTTTAGGTCACGAGATTTAAATTTTAGATTGACACCTTATCCATCCCAGTGGATTGTATAGCACCTACTTACCATTTGAAAACTAGTTCATAAGAGGAAGCTTCTAGCTAAGTTCCAATTCGCTTTACCTAGTCAATGATCCTTGAACTTTGGCAGGATGGTTGTGATACATAGATATTAAAATTAGGGCTGAGTGTTCTGCAGTATCTTACTGTCTGCACATTAGTAAGTAGAGGCTCTCCATGCACTGCAAGAAGCAGTTTCTTTGAAAGGTGTGAGATGTAAGACTCTAATATAAAACATTGGGAGTCGGTTTAATACTGTGCCCATGTAGCAGGATATTTGTAGTAAGTTCTTCTCTAGGGTCTCTGATGTTATAGAATATTATGATGGATACTTGAAAAGTATATGATTTGCTTTAATTCGTCAAGGTTCTTTTCAGTTTAGAAATAGACCATACTTATTAATGGTTGTTGCTCAGTAGTTTGAAAACACGTTTAATGCTGTTCTTTGCTTGCTGTTAAAAAATGCTTATCAGTTTTAATTTCAAATTATATAATGGTATCTCCACTTTTTTGCATGACTCAGTTAAATAATTTCTCATTTTGTGTCATCAGAATGAGACATCATTCTTTAATCTTTTACATCAATGAGTAAAAGAAGGACTATGTCTGAGAACTCTGCCACTATGACTGTAGCTAAGTTTGCTTCTGACTGCTTCCAGATTTCCTCTTGCATCAATGGAAACTTGATCTTTGGGATTATTTGAGTTTACAGAAAACATTTTACTAATGATAATTGTAATTACCATTGTAGATAATATAAAAGATTGCTGCAAACCCTTTTGTAGCTTCTATGTAGAAAATGTATTTATTTTAGGTAATTTTTTTCCATTTTTATTTTTGCATTCAGGATGTTAACATATCTTCATGTGTTTCTACAGCATTCTTCTGGCTCCTCTGTGTGACTATGGAATAGTTACAAGGATACTTGTTAGTTGTGAGTATGAAGAAATCTACATAAGGCGTAAAAGTGTACTGTCATTGTGTAAGTAAGAAATTTAGAAGTATAAATTCTGTTTGTTATTTTTTTCTGGTTATCTGTTGCTTATAGATGACTTATACCACAAGACAAAGTACTAAAGATATTTTAGTGGATTTCTCCTTCATGACAGTGTTTTTTGTAAGACCTATTACTTCCTGCATATAAGTTAAATAACTTAAGGATAGTGACATACATAAATAGTGGGAGAACCTCTCTGTGATAAGGAGTGTTTTTCAGATGTTCAACCTTAAAATTCCATAGACACATAAGGTTAAGAAAATAAACATATTTGTTCTCTGTATAAGTTATGATTTTTAATTGAAGAAGAAAGAAAATAGTTGTTTTTCATACTCAACTCAAGATTTGTATTATAGGTGTATTAAATAAGTGGGAGATAGGCTACACTTAGGGAGAGAGCTGGTTGAGGATTCTTGTGCTCTGACTTTCACTAAACAGATCTGAACGTTAAAGTTAGAGCACAAGAATTACATCCGAGAATGTAAAGGAATAAAAATATCACCTCAGAGGTCTAAGAAAACCCTAAGCTGATAGGAGGGAAATGATAATACTTTGATATGTTTGCTTCACTTACAGAATTCACTGATATGAATATAAAGTTCAGTTTCCTCTCAAGGTATGCAAAAGAAAATTACTTTTCTCTTCATGGGATTTTGGTATCATTGTCCATTTTTTCCCTACATATTTGGACTAAATTTGTTGAGAGAAGGATGTGATTGGTGTGAGTTTTTTGCATTTCATTTAAGCTTAGGGTTTTCTGTCCATAATATACAATACAGTTTAAATAATCTGTAAATGCATCATTTTGGGAAGTGTCTTAACATATTCATTCACATATATTACATAAATATTCTATATAAATATCATGTTATATAATATAATTCATGTAATATAGTCATATAAGCATATGAATAATGGGGAGGTAGATCTATAGTGTTTAGGGAGGGAGATCAATATACAAGGATGGTGAAAGAGACAAATACTTTGAGTGTTTTCTCGAAACATAAATCATTGTCTTTTCCTTTGTTCTGAAGAAATTCATGCTTTCTTTTAAGTATTTTCACAGGTTCCTTTCTTAAATTTAAGAGTTTTGTCCATTTTTTGCTATTTTTTTGTAGATGATAAGAAATAAGGTTCTAATTTGTATTTTCTGCATGCGGATGATCATTTTCTTGGTACAAATTTATTGAAAATCATTGTCCTTTTGCAATACCAGTTGCCTTTATTAAAAATCAGCTGCAGATATGTATGCCTATTTCTATCCTATTCATTGTATTCTATCGGTCTGTATGTTTGCTTTTATGCCAACACTGTGTTGTTATTTGGATTACTATATCTGTATAATATGCTTTGGTCACATAAAATAATATGTCCTGGTAAAAATTTGATAGAAAATTTATTGTTTTGGCTATTGATTTATTTCTATCTTTTAATACAAATTTTAATAATGGTTTGTTTCTTGAAGTTTAGTGTGATCCTTTATGGTATTGACACTGAATCTGTAAATAACTGGCTTTTATGAACATCATAATAAAATTGATCTAGTTCATCAACATATCAATTCCTGTTTTACATCTATACAGAATATCATGCAGGCTTTTCTATATGTTGAGGCATCTTCTATCTTTAGGATGAATCCTACTTATCCATAGTCTGTTTTTGGTTTGGCAAGTTGAATGCATGGCTTTACATATGTTAAGCACGTCTTCTGACAATGAGCTATAGTTTCTGTGCCTTCAGTAATCTTTGTGTTGTTGAATTCAGTTTGTTAGTATTGTACTAACAAGATAATTTAATATTTATTATATAATAAATTCTAGGTTTTGTTGCATTGGTATTCGTGTAAGGATAATCCAAATATAGTACATTTAGAATTCCTTTCTCTTCTATTTTTGGAATAACTGAAGGAGAATTGATAGTTTTTAGTGTATTGGTATAATGTAATATTGAACCCCTATGGTTCATGGCATTTCCTTGATGTGAAACTTTTTGCCACTAATTAAATTTAATCTTATTAGTCTTTTTGGTTTTTATTTATTCATTATTCAATCTTGATAAAGTGTATGTGACAGGAATTTGTTTAGTCGTCAGAGTATTATTTAATGGTTTTATATTTTTAATGAATCTTCCTTTGGCCATGTGTTTGTTTTGTTTATATTTTAAATCAATATCTGTTTTCTTTAGCTTTTGCATTGTAATTTTGTCTTCATTTGGTTTATTTCTGCTTGAGCTTTATTATTTCATTCCTCCATTAATACAGGCTCTTTGATTGTTCTTTGTATTCTAGTGTATTTTGGATGCAGGATGGTGCTTTGAGATCTTTTCCTTTCTGATTTTTATGTTTGAGACTTGATTTGCTGTATGATTCCTACTGCACCAATATTGATCAATCATACATATTTGATATGTTGTGTCCATTTTCATTTATTTCAAACATTTTAACTATTTAATTTTTTCTTTAATATATTGGTTTTCAAAACTAACTTTATTTTGCCTCCATTTTTTCTAGACAGTTTCTAGTTAATGATTCTTAGTTTTGGTATATTAGGGATAGAAAACAAAACTACTGAATGTAATTATGATTAAAACAAAATTGAGACTTGTTTTCTGTTCTGTGTATGCTTGGGAAAGTTCTGTGTGCTATTGGGAAGGGTGGGCAGTCAGCAGTTAAACAGAATGTTCATTGTACATTTGTTAGGCCCATTAGGTCCAAGGTAATATTTAACTGCCCTGTTTTGATGTTGATTTTCCATTTAAACTATCAGTTACTGAATGGAATATTAAGTACTCAGCTATTATTGCATTGGAGCCTGCCTTTTCCTTAAATCTGGTAAATTTGTTTTATATATTATAGAATTGACTCTGTTACTATTATATAATAGCATTCCTTCCTTGCTATTATATAATATTTATAGCAATTTACTCTTGCTATTTATGCTTTCTTTGAACTCTCTTTGTTTATGTATTGCATTCTTTCAACCCATCACTTCCAGTATATTTGTGTCATTTTATATGAAGTGAGTTTTTTAGTGCTGTCATATAGTTGAATCTTTCACTCACTGTATGCTTTAATTGGATAGTGCAATGTATGTACATTTAAAATAATCACTGTTAGTTAACAAATACACACACACACACATACACACACATATTCAAAATAATTACTGGTAGGTAAGGTTGTACTGTAGCCATTTCCTAAGTTATTTCTAGTTCTGTTGTATTTCCTTTCTACTGCTTTTTTTATTTTATTGAAAACAGATTTTTTTATACAGTATATTCTGATTTCTATTTTCACTTCCCTCATTCCTTCCAGTTCCTCTCTACCTCTCCTTTTATCCAGATCCACTCCTTTTCTGTCTCTCCTAGGAAACTATCAGACATATAAGGAATAATACTAAAACAAAACAAGCAGGCAAATAGCAATAGGCCAAATAAACAAGCAGTAGGAAAAGAGCCTATATAGAAAAGCCACAAGATGCAGAACTAATCATTCACACACTCAGGAATGCCATAATATATATGCAAATGACCTGTAAGGTTTAAAAAAATGCCCTGATAAAATGAGTAAAAGAATCTACAAAGATGCTATTGAGTTCATTTTCTGTTGGTTATCTACTGTTTGGTTTGTTCTGTGAGAGTCCTTTGAAAAAACCTTTTCATTTTCATTTGCAAGTTATCAGTTAGAGGTAGCTTGTGTGTTTAGGATGTAGACATGTTCACTTCTGTTGTCAGCTGAAGAACCTCATCTGGTGCAAACCCGTTCATATGTTGATACTGTTGTGTTTAGAGGGTGTTGTTTTCTTGATATCCTCCATCTCCCTTAGCTGATTCCTTTTCCATATAGTTCACTGAGCCTCAAGAGGGAGCGATTTGATAGAAACATCTCCCAATTTGGGCTGAGATTTCCAAGGTCTCTTACTCTGATTATTATCTGGTTTCTGGATCTTTATGTGTGTTACCATGTGCTAGAGGAAGAAGCTTTTCTGATGATGGCTGGAAAAGATACTAATCTATAAATATAGCGTAATGTTATCAGGAGTCACTTTATTGCTATGTTCCTTTAGTAGAACAGGAATATTTGGTTTTCCTCTAGATCCCTAAACTAGCTAGACTCTGGTTCTTAATCAGACAAACAATGTATGGTATGGGTTCCATGTTATTGAGTAAGTCTAGATCTTGTTAGGTTATTAACACAAAATTTGTACACATATTTTTCACAAATATATTTTGTAGGCAAGTCATTCTTGTAGATCAAAGGGTTTGTAGTTGTTTTGCTCTTTATGTTTCTCCTTTGGTAGTATGCAGTGTACCTCCCCTTACCAAGAACACTAGCCTGTAGGATGAAGGCTGTAGGTTGGCAGCAGCGTGACTTCTCTGTGTGATCAGTGAGTTGTATTGTTATTGTTCTTAGCAATAGGGCCTTGCCATCAGCTTGTGGAGAGTAACCTGTAGGCTGGCTTGTTTGGAGATCCCTATGGATGTCCAGTTGTTGCTATGTTTTCATGTTATTTGGAGATTTCATTTAGATCATCTTCATATATGTATATTTTAGGAAGCTCTTCCAGGCAGCTCTTCCAGTCAGTTGGTTTGGTCTAAGTCTTTGCAGTTCAGCTTGTATGAACCTAGGCAGCTTGGGTCTATTGAGAATTTTCTTCTTCTATTAATTATTTTAGATACATGTAAAATGTTCAGTTCTTTTTCCTCTAATAGGGACACTCAGCTTTCATTGCTTACTTGGGCAGGGAGCAGCCAAGTAAATCTGGTCAGTTTCCATCAGTTCTTCAACTAATTTTTAGTTGTTTGCCTCTCTGATTAAGAGGCTCCCCTACAGGGTAGAATGTTATGTGATATGCTCCTACTCCAACTCTTGCTTCAATAAATATATGTTGTAGAAGCACCTATGTATTATAAAATTTGTGTATTCTAATAGCTATAACATGTGCTCTGTTATATGTAACTTGGATCTATTTTTGAAGACAAAGGATCACCAAATCTAATTGTGGTGGTAATAAGTATATGACATTTTGGTAAAGTTTGTGCACATTGAAAATGGTTTCTCTAATTCCATGAGTGCAATGTCAGTCATCTCACTACAAGCCTTCTGTGCTCTCCAGACAATTAAATTTTATTTTTTTTTAGTATTCTATACATGAATAATACAACATGAATCATTTATATTCCTTCCTATTCCTTGTTGACCTGATGTTTGTGTTGTGTGTGTGTGTGTGTGTGTGTGTGTGTGTGTATGCATCAACCTACTGAGTCTATTCAGTGTCCCTTGCATATATTTGTATTTTTGGCTGACCATACAGGAAAGGATGACTAAGCAGGGGAGTTGCCATTGGAAATTTTATCCCTCTCTCAGTACCCTTTCCCATTATTTCTTCAATTATACTTAGGCCCTTGTGAAATTCTCACCATCCATATTGATATCAACTAGTGTTCTCATTGTGTAGGTTAAGACAAACATATTGTTGAGATTTCACAGGTTCAGCTTCCCTGTCATGTGTATAAGACAGTATTTCCTAGCAGCTCTCTAGGATCTCTGGCTCTCAAAATCATTCTTTCCCATCTTTAGTGGTTTTCCCTGAGCCTTAAGTGTAAGGGTTGCATTCTTGATTATCAATTGTGACTAAATAACTCACAGGCAGTTGTTCTCAACATTTTGACCAGTTGTTGATTTCTCTAACGATCTGCCCCTACTGTAAACATAAGCTTATGTGAGAAGATTGTGAAGAGAACACCTATTTTTCATATTATGTCATTTTCTTCTTCCTTTACTTTCTCTACAAACCACCCCATATACCCTTCCTTGTTCTCTTTCAAATTCATTGCCTCTTTTCTCATTAATAGTTATACATACATATATGTACATACACATAAATATTTCTGAAGTCATAAATACAACCTATTCAGTCTATATAATGTTGTATATAGTATGTTTTCACGAGAATTCTTAAATGTAATACTATAGGCTAGAAAAATGTTCAACAGGTTTAAGAGATCTGGTCAAAAAGAAAAGGGAGTACAAAGTTATTTTCAATTATCCACAAAGTAAATACTGAATGGTATCTACACTGAGCAATTCCTGATAAAGTTCTATGGATTAGTTATCCTACAGGACACAAGAAGGGGTTAGAATTAGGTCAGAGTGAACACATCCTTTTTATTGTAATAATAACCAAATTTGACAGGAACATAAATGCTACATCTGGATCAGTTCCATACAAAGCATGTGGTGTGCAGTGCTCTATTCAGACTGATGTCTGACATGTAATATGTGTGTGTAAGGCATCATTTTGAGTAGATTAAGGCTCACCTTGTTCTGCGAATTTTCACCATCTAGGTTGCCAGGGTGTATAGGTGCAGAAACACTTCACAAGCTTGAGCTGATCTCAGTTTAAGACTTACTTAACATTTTTAAGTTAGCTAACATCTAAAATTAGAAATAGCTGTGTAATGTATTTTATTATTTTTGAGAATTTTCTATGTGTTCTATTTTCAGATTCTGTAAGTTGTGGAATGTGGCAGATTTCCAACTCTTGATCTTGGAGTTTTCTCTGGTCTTATGTAGGCCTTTATTTCCATGGTTATGAATTCTTTATAATTTTCATGTCAACAACTAACAGGTTTTTGAACATCAGAAGAGATTAAAGTTCATTGTAATAGAAAAAAGAACAGCTTAAGCACATGTTTACCCTATAGGTTCTGAAAAAAAAAATCCAGGTTAACAGTGTATGGCTCAGGGTACAGAGTTATAAATTCTATGGAAAAGACATTATATTAGACCCTCACCAGGACTCCTGAAAAGGGAATTCATGTATTATGCTGTCCTATGAGAAAAGGCAAGACCTGCAAGGAATATTAGAATCAGCAGAGGCTATATTCATTTTATGTGCAGTGCTCTACTTTAGTCAGGCAGCATCCAGTTGAACTGCATCTTAACTGGTTTCTCTCTGTATATAAAGATGCAGAAATTACAATATGTATGCTGACATCCTGATAGTGAGGATAATGTATCAAAAAACCACTTGTGGTTATGTTCCTTAATATCAGTCCTTTCCTGCCAAACACTTGTTTTGTCAGGCACTATTTATAGATTTTTTTTGTTTTTGTTTGGTTTGGTTTTGATACAGAATTTCTTAGTGTAGCTCTGACTGGCCTAGAACTCACTTTGGAGACCCAGAGTGCTGGGCTTAAAGTGTGTGTGCCACAAATGCCCAGTTTATCAGCCACTCTTAAGGTGATTTTCATGGATAATTCTAAACACGGACCCATCAGATTACAAGCATTTGAGGGTAAAAATATTGTTTGGCCTATTAACATATTGTAATATCAAAAATTGTAGCAAACATGTTGTTCTCTTAGTACTGACAAATGTTGAGCTGAAAAGAATACAATTGAGAGGATCTTATTTGGTAAAATATTTAGTAAAGGAAAATGAATTCGTTATTTTGCATGACTTATGGTTGAATCCAGTCATGGTAGTAGTATTTTTCTTTGTCATGTTATAAAATCTGGAGAGGCTGATGGAGAATGATATTTTAGAAAATTCTCAAGCAGTTTATTATCAAGCAGTTCTAGCTAGACTGTGGCCCATCTATTAAATACCTTGTATCTAAAACTTCTTCGTGAAAAATTCCTATTGTGTTTCTCAGTTTTTGTGATCTCTGGGTGGTAGTGTCAGTTTACTTGAAGTTTCTCTTGAATTGGTTTCTCTGGTTAAATATCCACATTTGATATCTCTAGCATACATTCTTACTTCATGATGCCCATTTTTCAAACCCATGAGAATTAAAGAGAACATGATCATGACGATTATGTTCTTGCTACAGGAAAAAAAAAGTGAATGAGAGTGAACTTATACCATAGGCTTAAATCATTAAGATTAACAGAGACTAGGAAAAGGAAGGAAAGATGTAAGGCAAAGAACACTGTAGTTGGTATTTTGAAAAATACTGGAAAATGACCCCTATATTCCACATGCATTGTAGTCTCCTACTTGAACAGTTGTAGGTTATTTATTATTACTACATTTTTAGATCATCTTTATGGATAGTAATACTCAAAGATAAAATGTTTTTGGTGAAAAATGAATGGCAATGGTAGTATAACTAGAAGTACCTTTTTACATGTGTTCTCAGAACTCAGAAATGTCTTCCCAGGTACTTGTAAGTCAAACATCCTCCAAATAATTTCAGTGGTATGTTTTTAATATAAAAATCATTAGGATATCAAAGAAAAACATTAATTTACATTCTAATACATGAAAGTATGGCATTTCCCCCTTTTGCTGTATAATCATTTACCTAAGAAGAATGCAAGTTAAATTTGTTGTGAGAAATATGTGTTTAGAAACATTGGGATGATTATTCTCATTGTCTTTAGAATAAATATCAGAAGGTTAGGATGTAGGTATCATTCTTTTATGGGGTTGCAACAAAGTCTCTAATACATGATGGACATATTGGGGCAGTACAAAACAGTTTCCTGATGTTGATGCTGCAGAGGTGACTTAGATATTATCAGGACTTCTTTGGCTTGAATAAATTTCACTCGTACAATGTTTGTGGTGATATAATTTGGTTATAAATTCAGACATTGTAACCATCTTGACACCAATAGAACTCAGGATGGATTCACTACAGAATATTTATTGTAATACCTACAGGTTAGGAAACAAAAGTTAATAACAAAAGCAAATAAGGCAAACTTACTAGATGCAGTAAAATAGGCAAAAAGAAAATAGTAGTCAGCATATTGCCTTGTTACAGAGATGGTTATTCATTTAAAGAAAAATTATGAGTAAATTTGCTTTGAGGGATATTTTTGATAGAGAATTTCCTAAGTATTATGATTAAATTAGAACATAGTAATGTTCTGGTGTAGGTGAGATAAAGAAAGCTAAGAAGACTACTGGAATCTAATGTGTGAACATCTCATCAAAGGCTTTGGATGCAGTGCCCTATTTAGAACGGTGCTGATGTGATGAATAAGAAATTGATCAGTGCCATTCTGAGTAGGGTAAGGCTTACCACCTTCTACATTTAATTTAATGACTTCTAGATTGATATGCAAAGTAGCCGTAGGTACCTAAGAAGTGCCTTCTGTAATCATAGATTAGCTTCCACATGTCCATTTCTATTTCTTTTAAAATATTTCTTATATTTTCTAAAATAGCATAAAAACATTAAATGTCATTATTGAATATTGGATATGTGCTTTAGTAGATTCTCCTTACTCTTCATCTGTACCTTCATACTAGTCCTAATATCCTCTTCTTGTAGCCTCTAATCTTCAATCTGTTTTCTTCTTTCATATCTTTTTTCCCTTTTTCTTTTCCTTATTCTTATGGTTGTGGTACACAAAACATTTTTGATTGTATTTGATGCCTATTTAACAGGAAAGAAAGCATCTTTGTTATTGTAAAGCTGGTAATGTTTCTATGACTGGAAAGGCTTTAAAAAACTAGGAGAGAACCTACTAGTATTGGATATAATTTCATTTTTTCCTATTTTTTATTTAGTTTTCATAGCAGGGTTGCACTAGCTCCTTGCAAAGGATACAGCTATTCTCCTTTTCTATTTTATGAAATAAATTTAGAAGTATATGTGTTCTTAAGAATTCTGATATAATTCAGCAATATATTTATTTCATCCTGGACTGTGTTTAATTTGAAGGTTTTTAGAATGTTTTTTTATTAATTCTTTGATGAAGGCTTAGAATATTTACCCTATTTCCCCAGTTTCATTCATATATACCTTCTCTACACACTCGATATCCGCCCAACTTTTAGTTTTTGTTTTTCCCCATAGAATTTAATCTGTTTTATTTCACTACACTTTAGAGATGAGTCCTTCTCTGAAATGTGGCCAGCTTACCCCCTCCCCCATCTTGTTTCTTGTTATTGTCTGTTTTATATTGTTTCCTATTTTTATTCATTTATTATTTTCTCATATATTACATCCAAATCCTAATTTTCCACTCCCTTCATACCTCTTAGTCCCTCCCCCACACTTCCCCTCTGTACCAGATCCACTTATCTCCTCTATTTCCTTTCAGAAGGGATCAGGCCTTATTTTGGGCTTAGCTTAAGTAGATAATATTTGTCTAGAAATTCATTGATTTCCTTTAGACTTCTAATGTGGTAAATTACAAGGTTTTAAGATATGCCGTGATTTTCTGAATTTCACTACTATCTATTGGAATGGCTCAATTTATGTATCTTAATTTGTTTAGTTTAATCTTTTCTTTTGGTTAGTTTGAGTAAGGTTTTCTCATCCTGCTTATCTTGTCATAGAACCACATTTAAATTCCTTGAGATTGATTCTTTGTATTTTTTTTTTTTTATATGTCATTGTGTATCAGCTGTACCTTCCTGTACTATGAACACTACTAGTCAGTAGGGGTCAGAGCTCTAGGTTGGCACCAACTTGAGTTGTCCATGATTACTGAGTTGTATGTTTGGTGTTTTCAGCAATAGGATCTTATTGTGAGTTTGTAGAGAGCAGTCAGTATCCTTGGAAATAGGCTTGTTTGTTCAGGGGTTCTCAAGGGACCCTCTTTCCCAACAACTTGTTTAGATAGTACCGGTGTTTCTGAAAGTAGCATCTATGTGAACATCATATGCACTAGAGATTTTTTAACCTGATCCCTGAATTTCAGTTAAGTAACTCTATATCAGACATCTTCTAAGATAGCTTCTGTAGGTGAGAATTCCCTATAAGCATGTTTCTTTATACTCAAAATTTCATTTAATTTTCCTCTTAGCTAAGTCCTAAATGGTAGAGTACTACTCACTAGGTATGCTGCTTATAATCTGATCTATATCGTGATGGTTATATTCAGGTATTATGACTGTACTGTCTGATTCCAGGAGAATGTGTCTGTGTCCTTTGAATCTACATACCCATCAAAGGTATGCTATAAATGTGGACAACTTTAAATTCTATCTTTAAAACATACATATGTATGCCATGAATTTTAAAGATACTTGTGAAGGGTTGTAGGGGAGGAATGAAGTAATTATATATTAATCTCAAAACTGAAAAGAATAAAGACTTACGAAAACATCAAGGTAATTCAAAAAAGCAAAACTGTATTAGGTTTGTTGTCTTGGCCAATCAGTCTTTAAAAGAGACTATCAGTTTTACGCAAATCATTATCTACTTACAATGAAAAATAATAAGATGGCTATTTTCATCAAGAAATACTTGTATCAAGAAGTGGGTATGATACTTTATTGGGATAATTTATTTTATGTTGAAAATTGAAAATGATGGAGGGAATGGGGTGGGACTTCTATGTGATAGTGTGCTGTGCTCTGCTTATACTGATGCTGGTGACATGAAGTATCTGTGACTAGGGTAGTATGAGTAAAGCTCACCAAATTCTTCATTTATCAGTCTGTGGATGGTGGTCCTGGTAGTTTGTCTTAATTTGATGTACAGTCTGTAACTTAGCCTTCCTTAGGATGATTTCAGTTGTGCATTTGCATCTCACAAATGTATTAAACTATAGAACACAAGAAGGAATTAGGTCAAAGTGTACACATCCTTTTTATTTTAATAATAACCAAATTTGATTGAAAAATAAGTTCTACATCTGGATCAGTTCCTATGAAGTATGTGGTGTGCAGTGCTCTATTCAGACTGATGTCTGGCAGGTAATATATATATGTAAGGCATCATTTTGAGTAGATTAAGGCTCACCTTGTTCCACAAATTTTTGATATCAAGATCATCAGAATGTATCAATTTATTTTACTGTATTTAATATTAACATGCTGATATTAGATATGTTATTTTAAACAAAGGGTGTTTTAATATATTTTCTCCCCTATCACCCTGCTACCCATGTATTTTTGTTGTGTGTGTCACATGTTCATTTTCTATACCCTATTTTCTCCTCTTTATCTGTTTTACGCTCTCTTTCATGCAAGCATCCATCTTTGAGAATGAACATACAGCTTTTGACTTTTCTCTTTCAAGTTTGTTACTTCACTTAATTTATGTCTGCTATTTTCCTTCAAATTTCATTTTTAACAGTTTAATAAAATTAGCTTGTACATAGGTGCTACATTTTCATTACCTTTTATTTTGTCTAATATTTATGCCAATTTAATTTGTCTTGGGGGAAATGACTAAACATAGTTAATGGTTAAGATTTGTCCATCTGTTCTATAGTGTTTCCTATGGATGCTTTAACATATGTCTATTCACTCTATACAGGAAGCCAATAGCAGATCAAAGAAATGACTGTGTAACCAAGTCTGTCTTAACAAACTAGTAAGTTCTTCTATTTGAATTTTAGTTCCTGGACAACTTAATTAATTTCCTTTTCCTGTTTGTTTTGATATTTCTGTATTTCTTTAAGAGATTCATTCATTTCTTTTTTAATGTCTTCTATCTTTATAATACTGGACTTAAAATTATTTTTTCATGTTTCAGCTGTTTTAGGATTTCCAGGGCTTGTTATATAATAGAATACACAGGCTCCGGTGGTGCCATATTGCTCTGACTCATGTTAATTTTGTTCCTATGCTTTCTTTTAGCCATCTGTTTGTCCCTGGTGTTCACTGCATGTTTCTCATTCCAGCAGGACTGACTCTTCAGGAAGGCAAGGAGAGCTATGGACTCAGACCATGATGTTCAGGGGTAGGGTACAGTTCACCTAAGCTATCTTACCTCAGGCATACCTGATTAATGAGGCACAGTTCCATACTGCCTGGTCCTGCCCACCCTCTGCCAGGACTCCCATGAGAAGGCAGGATGCTTTTGGGGTCCCATAAGTCTCTTATGTAAAGCAGGGTGAACCCAGAGTCAGACAGTGCTAGTAAGGAAACTGAAACTCACCTATGTTGGTTTTGGCTCTGGAGGACCAGGCTTTTAAACCTCTTTTCTAAGTATTTTTCCTATCGAGTTTTTTGTACACATGAAATACATATGGCCAGAGTTGCTGTAGATAGAGAAATAAATACACTCTCTAATATTTGCTGTATCATACACCTCAGCATTTTTTATAGGTATAGACACAGTGGAGATGCCACTGAAACTAGAAAGCACAATATCCCTCTTCACAACAGATACATTTAAGACAGATACAGTGAAATGTGTGCGTGCATGCCTGCATGTGTGTGTGTATGTCTTTTTGTGTATCTTGTATGGTTCTAATGTATCAGTACAAGTCTGTGCATCCCATTGTGTACATATGTAGATTAGAGGTCAACTTGCTAGAATCATTTCTACTTCTCCTTCCACTTGAAGTTTTCTGTGGATCAAACTTGGTTATCAGGCTTCCTGGTAAGTACCTTTACCCTTGAATAATCTTGCTGGTTCTCATGCAATTTTAATGCTGGTATGAAAAGTAAATGTATGATACTCATTTTCCAGAGAATTAATATCAAATATGCTGTGTGTAATGCACTACTCAGATTAATGCCACTCAGATAAATAATTATGGCACAGGTGTGAGTCAAGTTCTGAATTTCATATGACCTTTGGATGGTGATGGTGGTATATATACACTTGACCTTCTGATTCTTTAATACATTTGGTGCATTCAGGATTTATGACTCCTTGCAGTGATTTCTAGTCTTAAATATCGCATCTTACCAATAGTTACAGGTGAAATAACATAAAATTTTGGAGACTAACTTTCTGCTTCATAGATATTTGTCTTTAATAATCATTCAGAACACATTTTAGTAAGTTAGTGTTACTAGGATATGGATAGGCTGAATATGACACCACAGGGGTATGATTCCAGTTATTTGGACAAGCAAATGTAACATTTTTTCAAGGCCAGCTTTGGCTACAAAGAAAGTTCATAGGTATTCATGGAAATGTGTGGAGACCATCTCAAATGAAAATGTGAACATGGTCTGGAATTATAGCTAGATGTGTTGAATTGGATGAGTGAAGCACTTGCCAGCATTTTAGCAAATTAAAAGTGGAATATTAGCCGGGCAGTGGTGGCGCACGCCTTTAATCCCAGCACTTGGGAGGCAGAGGCAGGCGGATTTCTGAGTTCGAGGCCAGCCTGGTCTACAGAGTGAGTTCCAGGACAGCCAGGGCTACACAGAGAAACCCTGTCTCGAAAAACCAAAAAAAAAAAAAAAAAAAAAAAAAGGAATATTTAGGACAATGCATTTGACTCCATATATTATATGAATTTTAAAAGTCAGATTTGAAATGAATAATCTGAGAGAACTGCAAGTTGCCATCTAAGATCATTGAGTAAATTATGTCACACTAGAAGCTTCATGCCTTTTCAAACTGAGATAAACATTTAATGCATAAAGAAGACTTGGTTTCCAGAGAGTTGTGTGTCGTGCTATACTCAGATTAGTGTCACTTCAGGAAATAAGTATGTATGGCGCTCTTCTGAGTAGAATAAGGCTCACTGTGTTCCCAATTTGGTGAGACCTCTGGTGATAATGGTGTTATATATAGAGTCAAACTTGACAACCTTCTATGGTCATTTTGTGCACTGTTATATACAGGGATATATGTTTCTTAGTCATGGTTTCTCTTGTTTAATCTATCTCATGTGCAGTTGCATATAATAAAACATAAAGAGACTTAACTTTCTGAGTGATATGAAAATAACCCCCCCAAAAAAAAATTACCACCCATCTGGTGTTTATATAGGTCATTTAACAGACAGGATATCAGAACTGATACCAAAACTGAGCTACAAAGTATATACAGGCTAGTCTGGATGCCACAGGTATAGAATCCCAACATCATTGGACACCATAACAAGAGAACGCATTCTACAAAACAAGTTTAAAGATGTTTTTAGCAATGTATGCAGACTATTTCAAAATGAATCATCAGCACATTCACATCCATCCTGCTGAGTGCACTGTTCTATGCAGTCATGTTTTAGATTGGTTGTAACAGATGATTCTCTATAATAATAATCAAGATGTATAGTAGGTTTTGTTGATATTTCAGCTACTGTTGTTCATAATTATTAATAGATTTAAGTTATGTCTTCTCAATAACACATTGTAAGAAACATCCTACTAGCTCACTAGTCTTTATTTTTATTTATTTATTTTTTGTGTGTGTGTGAGTGTTTCATCTGAACATCTATTATGTATGATACTTGCAGCCTGGTGTTCATGTAGGAGAGAAAAGGGCATCAAGTTCCCTGAAACTGAAATGCTGAATGGTTATGTGCCAAGATGTGGCTGTGAAGTAAAAGCAGGTTTTCTGCAAGAGTAGTAAAGTTCTCTTAACCAATAACCTATCTCTAGTCCTACCAGAGCTTGCTTTTAATATAATGGTGTACATAAAAAAGAAAAGAATGAAGATATTAAGTTGCTTCTAATATTATGGGTAAAAAATAAGACCAAGCTTATTGGTTTTGAACTGACAGACAGACATTATTCCTAAAAAAGAAGAATGAATTTCTTCTTTTATAACAATTCAGGGGTGAGGTAAAGCATCAAACTGAAGATCTATGAAAAAAGTAGAAACCTGTTTTATATGCTAATTAGAAATGTAATTTTACAGAGAATTTATAGGGCATTTTAATCTTTGTTTCATCACAGTGATCAAAGGAAAGAAACTAAAAAGGAAAGTTACTCTCTGGCCTCAATACAGGTATAGTATGTTTTCACTTATACTGACAACTCAGCGCTCTCTCTCTCTCTCTCTCTCTCTCTTCTCTCTCTCTCTTACACAACACACACACACACACACACACACACACACATTATGCTAAATAAAAGAGCTGAGTAGGGACACCCTTCTTGTGCAACAGTAATACTTTCAAAAACTATATGCAGGTTGTTTAGTAAAAATCCCATTCCAGTGTGAGAAGCTTCCCCATGACCATCCAGGGTGTTAATAAAGCCTCCCAAATATTCGATAGTGGTACTGCTTTTGGGTACTCACTAGAATGATTTAAGACCCTATTGCTGAACACGCTATATATCTTGATTGTCATGTCAGAAGGTGCTGTTTGACTTCTTGTGGGAAAATATTCAGATACTGAGAACAATTGTGATCGGTGAAGCAAGATGTACCCACTGATGCAATTGTGACATGACTGAAAGGATAGTAGTAACCAACTACTTTTTGTGTTTTATGCATGTGGTCAGAAGGTGAAATTTATGTCCAATACTGTAAATAAATATTGTCAAAATCCTGTAATTAGAGAGATCATAGGATCTGGGTTGTAAATTACTAGTGTTTGCTATGTATACATTTCTCTTATCTATCTGGTTGTGGTATCATTGTAATAGTAGTGGCTTTGTAAAAAGTATTAGGATTTTAAAGTATTTTTCTATTTTGATGTTTTATGTAAATATTGAAATGCTTTCTGAAAGTTCTAGAAAAGTCTTACTGAATTAAATAGTAAATGCACTTAGGCCTGGATTTTTATAGTTGGAAGACATATTTTTCAAACTTGTGGCCTTTTATAGATCTACTTAGCTTGTTCTTCTTATCTTGATTTAGCCTCCTTAAATCATAATCATCCAGAAATTCCCCTATTTTTGTCATTTTTTTCGGATATAATTTATAGTATGTTCTAATAATTTTCTGAACTCCACTGGCATCTATTCTAATAGTTTTTTTTTTTTTTTTTTTTTTTTTTTTTTTTTTTTACCACTAGTTTATTAAGTGGTACCTTCTCTTATCTTTTTTGCCAGTTTAGTTAAGGTTTTACCAATCATGACTTTCAGATGAACCAATTCATTGTTTAGTTGGATTTTTTTAATTATTAAAACTTTTATATCCCTTCCACAGGTCCCCCTCACCACTCTCCTCTCAGTTGCTCTTTTATCTCTCTCTGCTCACTGCCATCCACTTCTCAATTTCTAATCAGAAAACGATTGGCCCACCCATGGATACCAACCAAGCATGGCATATCAAGTTCCAAAGAAGCTAGGCACCTCCCCTCACATTAAAGCTAGAAAAGGTAACCCAGTATGAGTAAAAGGGTCCCAAAACATGGCCAAAGAGCCAGAGATAGGCCCTGCTACCTCTGTTAAAAGTACTGTAAGACCCATGCAGTTGCCTCCTTGTGGACAATTGTCACCAATCTGTGAATAGGAGAATATCTTTAGGCATCCTTTCATTGGCTTTTCTTAAAAATTGTGTACCAGGCATGTACGAGGCATCCTATTCCATGTCCCTGACCTATCCAGCCTCTGGTTCCTGAACTGCCTCATAGTGAAACCGGTAGGCTTCTTCTTGTGGCATGGCTTTCAAGGTCAGTCATTGGTTGGCCACTCTCATAATTTCTGTTCTACTTCTATCCCAGCACATGTTGTAAGTACAGCAAATTAACTGTACATTCAGTCTTTTGTGGGTGAACATCCTGATGGAAATGGCTGGAATAGTTGTCTCTATATTGAAGCTGTTGTGTGCAGTGCTCTTCTTGGACTGGTACTGGTGAGTTAAGCTACATACAATCAGTACCTTTCTGAGTAGAGTAAAGCTCATCACATTCTTCTTTTGATGAGGCTCCTGGATCATGATAGTGGTTTATCCATAAGGACCCTAGAGGAGACTTATGTCTTCAAACCTAGGCTTCCATATGAATAGTATTGTCTGTTCTTCACCTGATAAACATATTACCGAACCAGAGAAAAGAAAAGATTAAGTTCCTTTCTATAGCAGAAAAATATAAAACAAAGAAACTTGGTTGTTTTTCATAGAACCAACAGGGAGAAATACAACATAACAGTCAAAAATAAAGCATTGTTTGAAGAATGATAAAATCTGATGGAGCAGATAAACCCTACTTATACCAAATCTGTATGTTTTGTGTTGCTTGAATGTATTTTGTTATATTTATCTCTATCATATAAAATACATAAAGGTGGATTCTGTTGAATAGAAGGTGGCTTAGTTATTTTCTCCATGCCAAAAGATTCAACTTGTAAAAAAAAAAGGAATTATGGATGGTGAACATTACAGTTTAAAAAGGTAAGCATCCATGACTATTATGGCAGGTAGCAGGGTGGAAAACAGGTGTAATGAACCTGGAGTAGTTGCTGGGGGTTTATATTCCTGGTCTTCAGGCACAGAGCTATTTGAAAATGGCATGGGCTTTTGAAACCTCAAAGTCAACGCGTATTGACATATTTCCTCCAATAAAGTCTCACCTACTAATGTTATTTTCCCAAACAGTTGTTCTTTGCACTGCTTTCACTGTGTCCCCATAAATTTGAATATCCTGTGCCTTCAGCTTTATTGAATTCCAGAAAGTCTTTAATTTATTGTTTTCCTTGCCTGAGTGGTCATTGAGTAGGAAATTGTTCAGTTTCCTAGATTTGTATGCTTTTTTGTTTGTTTGTTTCTGTTATTGAAGTCGGCTGTAATCCATGGTGATGTGAAATAATACAGTTATTTCAGTTTTGTTATATCTGTTTAGACTTGCTTCTTTGTCTAGGTTTATGATCAGTTTTCAGAAAGTTCCATTGAAGTGCTGAGAAGAAAATATATTCTTTTCCTTAGAGTAAATGTTCTATAGATATCTTTCAGGTAAATTTGATTTATAACATCTGTTAGATTAATTATTTCTCTGTTTATTTTCTGTCTGGATGCCCTGTCCATTTTGAAGAGTGAGGTGTTGAAGTCTCCTACTTATTATGTAGGGTATGTGATTTATGCTTTATTGTTCTTTATACAAATATAGGTGCCCTTGCATGTAGATATGTTCACAATTGAGTATTAGGGTTCCTACCCCATCTCATTTGATTAATCTTAATTGAAAGTCTGTCTTCTCAGATATTAGAATGGCTGCTCCTTCTTGTTTCTTGGTTCTTTTATCTTGCCCTTTATTAAGTGTTAATATCTATCTTTGTTAACATCTATCTTTGTTACTGAGGTATGTCTTGTATGCAGCAGAATGATGGATCCTGTTTAAGTAAGTATCCAGTATCCACTTTTCTTTAAGTCTGTGTCTTTTTATTGGATAATTGAGTCCATTGATGTTGAGAGATACTAATGACCAATGACTGTTAATTCCTGTTATTTTGATGTTGGTTGTGGTTTGTGCATGTGTGTGTGTGTGTGTGTGTGTGTGTGTTTCCTCATGGTTTGCTGGTGTAGAATTTTTTCCTCTTTTATTAGGTGTAATTAACCTTGTGTTGGAGTTTTTCTTCTCTTAACATCTTTATAGATTTTTTATATAAATACTGTTTTAATTTAGTTTTATTATCAAATAACTTTTTTTCTGAATTCCTAGGATGTCCCAGCAAATATGTAGCAGATGTGTAGCTTGATCTTCATGTAGGTTCTAACAACTGGAACAGGAGCTATCACTAATGATGTTGCCTGTCTGTTCTCTAACTGGCTGCCTTTTCTGGCCTCAGTCTGAGAGGATGTTCCTAAATCTGCAGAGGCTTGGTGGACTAGGGTGGGATGTCACCCAGACCCTCTTATCAGGGGAGAAGGGGAGGAAGGATTGGAGTGGCAGTGTTAGGGATGTAAAATGAATAAATAAAAAAAGACAGATGGACAGATAGATAAAACATACTTATAATGGCCTTTCTCTTCACAGAAAATATCGTAGATCACCCCATTTCCTAATTTTAACTATTGAGTATTAATATATCAGTTAAAGTTTTTTCAAATGAAGTAATTTGATTAAAAGTTTTGATAAAGTAATTTGTTAAAGACTAGAATGTACAAAAAATTGGAAAACTACAAGCTTATAGGAAGATAGAATCCATGTCTTCTGAGAATTCCAGGTGAAAAACTGGGTTTGATATCTATGGCTCATAGCTCTAGGTCAAATAGCATGAGCGATATTATGCGTTGAGTTATAGAAATTGATTATGGCTGGGGTTTTGACAAATCTATGTCGTGTGTGTTGTGTGCAGTGCTCTATTCAGTTTGGTGCCTGTCATGTGAAAGACATATGACTGGCACCATACTGGATAATGTAATGCTCACTATATTCTTCATGTGATTTGGCCCTGGATGTTCGTGGTAGTATAATTCAAAGCATGTCACATGCCTTTCATAATTTCTGTTTGTCATTTGATGTCTGTGGCATTTGTAATTATAGAAAATGTTTTCTTTTCTAGAAATCACACCTCAGGAACAGTTACAGATCATAGAAGATAAAATTTGAGGATACTAAGTAACTATCTACTACAGGTAAAAACTTGAATACAATTTTATGTACTCAATTTTGACTATTAGCTAGTCAACCAAGAGTCCTCCAGAGCATCTAGAGAGAAAAATATAATGTGAAGGACTATGTGTTTGTTTCCTTGAAGTAAATGTGTGGGGGTTGTAATTCCTTTTTAAGCACAGTAAGGATCAAGAAGTCTTTATGTTTATTGTAGCACATCAGTCATGATTGTGATACATTTTTTGGTACCTTAGAAAATGGTTCACTACCTGCCTATCAGGAATTTTCAGAGTGAATTCAGTATGTCAGTAATTCTTAATGTTATTACCAGTATATTAGATTAAAAAATAAAAAAGGGTGAATTAGAAAATGAGAAATTACATTCATAAATTAACATAGTAATAAAGAAAACCACATATTTTGTTCCCATTAATGACACAGTCATTCACATAATAGAATGGAAGTTAAGAGATACATTTGATAGAATGAAGTCTATGGTGAGAGAGAATACCTTGTTATCTCTAAAATTATGAATAAATCATAAGTTGGTACAGGTTTATTTTTTTTTTTTTTTTAGTGCTGTGATAAAAGATGAACAGAAAGATAGAAATTTCTGGTGTACTTAATCCACATGGTCTTTTGTGTAGATCTTTACCACAGTGGGGCTATTTAAATGAACTGAAAGTATACAGTAGCTTTCTGGGTAAAAGAAGACTTATTTTATCTCTTTTTAGTGGCTTTTGGATGATAATGCAGATATAGATAAAATTACCCTTGTCATGTGTTCCTGGATATTTATAATTTGCATTACACATCTGTAAATCATATGCTTATTTTCAAAATATTTTAATTGTCCAATCTTAGCCTCATAAATAGTAATTTATAGAATATATAAGATGAAACAGTCAGGTCCTTCTAAATTATACAGCCTCAAAATATTTTCAGTTATATGCCTATAATACTAATATTTGTACATTATTAAGCAAAATGATAAAGGATAGTAAAATAGTTTCTTATGTAAAGAAGAAATAGCAAATAAAAGCTTATATCATCTTTTGTTTCTACACTCCAGAATTTATTCCCCTCCCAGTCCACCCTCTGACTGTTCCACATCCTATACCTCATCCCCACCCCTGTCTCCATGAGTATTTCTCCATCCCCCAACAGCCACCCAACCAGACCTCTAAACTCCCTGGGGCCTCTAGTCACTGGAGGAGACTTTACTTGGCAGTCTTCTGCTATATGTGTTTGGGGGGGGGGGGCTCATACCAACTGTTGTATGCTGCCTGGTTGGAGGCTCAGTATCTCGGGGGTCCAGGTTAATTGAGACTGCTAGTCCTCCTACAGGGTCACCCTCCTCCTCAGCTTCTTCCAGCTTTTCCCTAATTCAACCACAGGGGTCAGCAGCTTCTGTCCATTGGTTGGGTGTAAATATCTGCATCTGACTCTTTTAGCTGCTTGTTGGGCCTTTTGGAGGGCAGTCATGATAGGCCCCTGTTTCTAAGTATGCCATAGCATCAGTAATAGTGTCAGGCCTTGGGATCTCCCCCTTTGCTGGATCCCAATTCTGTCCTTTTACTGAAGGTGGACACTACAAGTTCCCTCTCCCCACTGTAGGACATATCATCTAAGGTCCCTCCCTTTGAGTCCTGAGAGTCTCTCACCTCCCAGTTGTATGATACATTCTAGAGGGTCCCCCCACCGCCTGCTTTCCAATATTGCCTGTTTCCAATCTTTCTGCTGGCCCTCAGGGATTCAGGTGTGTCCTCCCCCCCAATACCTGATCATGTTCCCTTCTTCCCCTCCCTGTCCCTTTCCCAGCCAGGTCCCTCTCCCTACTCCAACCCCTCTTGTGATTGCTTTCTTCTCCCTCCCAATTGGTATTGAGATTTGGGCCCTTCACCTTCTTACCATTTTTGAGTTCTGTGGATTGTATCCTGGGAATTCTGGGTCTAAGTTACCTCACTCAGAATGATATTTTCTAGTTCCTCCTGGTTTTAGATGATAACCTATAACTGGTTTACACATTAGTTATAATTTTGGTACCTGTGTGATGAAGCCAGTCTTATGATGATTTCGGTTGTTCTTTGTCACCTCAGTGAATCTATATATACACATTTGCTCATGTGAAAAAAAAGTAAAATAATCATGAGTAACATGAAGCAAAAGTAAGGTAGTTAATAAACTTTGAAAACAGATGGAAACTAATTAGGAGTTAAAGGTTTTTCTCTTCCTACTTACAGATAGAGATGTACTTCTCATGAAATACTTTATTATGAACTGATTATGAAAAGCTGCTAAAATATATAGGAGTTCATTGTACCAGAACATTCTCCTTTAAAAATATGTGTAAACTTCAGCATTTACAAAACATGTCAGTTGGTGCGTTCTATGAATAACTGGCATATTTGAGTAATGTTCAGTAAATATAATAGTTGTAGTGTTAACTATGTTCATAATGATATAGATACATACGCACAGGAGTTCCATAGAGGCATTGTAGCCAACATCACAACAAATATCTTCATAAGGATTAAGTGTATCATCCTTAATTATTGTACCTAAATGTTAAAGAAAATAGATAAAAACATTCTAGGACATCCTAATAAACAAGGAAATTTTTTCTCTTTTCATTGAGAGGCTATGTAGTAAAAATCAGTCACAGAGAGTACAAATCAAAGAACATAATTGAAGAAAGAACATATGCCTGGAGAAGGTGAGTGACAAGTTTTTCTCTGAGACTACTGACTTACATCAGAAAACAGGTCCCATATGTACTCTAATGGAAGTTTAAGAGAATTATCCCAGCCAGGAATATTAGAAATTCATGTGTGTGCAGTGCTTTAACTAGTTGGATGGCAGTCACGTGAGATTAAAGAACATAATACCTCTCTGGATAAAATTAAGATTCCCTGTTCCCATATATGGATGGGTTCGTGCCAGGTTGATAAGAAACAACCAGTTCATATTTCTAGTTTTCTTTTTCAGCTTATCTTTTTAGTCATTATTTCTATCTCTTGTAGTAAAGAAGCAGTCAAAGAGGAATGCTAATAGTCAGCTTGATTCATTCTTTTGCTTTAGTCCACATTGCAAGGTCAAATCAAAGAGGCCTGATACAGACAGTAGAGGATAACATTAGCAGCTGGGATATCTCCATTTGTTCTGAAACAATCTAAAGCTTGCATGCTACAGTACTATTTTTTAGGACCGTTTTATATCTGTCTAAATAATGAACTCCAGCTAATTCTTTCTGGGAGTATATTCAGTGATAAGCTAGAGGTATGTTTCCTAGTTTATCCCACGCTCCTTAAAGTTTAAAATCAAAATAACTTATTCATTATACATTAAGGTTTTTGTTTGTGTGGGAGCAAAGTGTTGTTCCAGTTTGAGTTAAACCAACTCTTTAAAAGCAAGCTTTACCAAGTGTATTACTTTATTTCACTTATGAACGATGAACTTTGAATAGTTCTTGATTTCTTTGGCTGGTTTTTAATAACCTTAAGTAATCCTGTAATACTTGTAGTACATAGAGTTTATTAATGATGACTTCATTTCTATTTGTTCAATTGACTTACAATAGATAACATAAAAATACTTCTACAAATTTGAAATGAAATAAGCATGCATTACTAGTCTTTGAATTCATCTAGGTAAGTAAGAGTATAGGATTAAAGGTTTGCATTTGTTATATATGATGAATGACGATATGGTAAGCATCCTTAAATGTGTTTGGAATAAATGAATTCAGGGTTCAGGTGTCAGACAGGACTGATAAATGTTCTAAAATCATCACCTTCAAATTCAGCAAAGTTGTTCTCTTTGCAATGTCTATATGTCAATGTCCTTTATGCACAGTTTAAGGGATAGCATCTTGTCTCAGGGATGACCACATGGTAAACCCAGTCTACTCAGAATCATGAGCATCCAAAATTTTAGTACAGTGGTATATTACAAGATAGAGAAAACAGAGTTTGTTATTATTTTGATTCCTAGTCTTAATCATTGTCTTAGATATAAAAAAACAAATGTGTACAGGAATAAATGTATACTCTATAAAAATAAAATACAAGATAAAGGTTATATTATTGATTGTCAAATATCTAGTTTGTAAGAACATAGGTCAGAAGGGCTGTGGTTGTCATAAATATTATTAGGAATGAGATTTTATGATATGTGTTTACATTAACCTTCTCATTAACAATTTGTATGTGATATAATATGAAAGGTGCCGGTGTTTCGGAAAGTCTGACATCACTCCTCATACTCATTGACCAAACTGTGAGCAGTACAATATTCAGAGAGACAACAGTCACTTTTTTCTACAGTAACTGTGGCATTTCTGAATAATGTTCACCAAATCCAGCCTTTGTGATATACTCACTGAAGATCCCAGGAGGCACTGTACCCACCATCATAACACGCATCCTCAAGATTGATACAGTGGTAACTTTAATTGAAATTTCTACAAGTTTAAAAAAGAAATATTTTGGGGTTATCATAATATACAAAAAATATGTCTTTATTTTTCTGGGTGGTATAAACTATTCACTGAAAGGGATAGTCAAAGTACATGCTCCAAAGAAAAGTGTGGTGAAGGAGAGTGACTACTCTCAAAGGTAGATGAACAAATTATGGCAAAGTACAGTTATCATGTTTGTTTAATTTAGACTCTGATAAAATCTGAAGTGTATGATAGAGGCTGTATATACAGCAAATTAAAATAAAGTGAGTTGTGTGCAGTGCTTTATCTAGTTGGATGTCAGTCACGTGAAACTCAAGTGCATGCCACCACACTGGGTAGAGGAGAGCTCACAGTGTTCTTCATTTGTTGTGGGCTTGGATGGTCCCAACGGTGATACATGAATCTGCTGTAAGTTTGGCTGCAAAGAAATAGAACCATGCATATTGTATTTCCAGATGTATTTATATCGTTTATCTATAAAGAATACTGTGTTAGGGTTAGTAAGACTTTAAGTCAGACAATAAAAAAATAAAGTACGTTAACACATTTCCCAGTACATGAATACATTTATATAACCTCTACTCTTTGTTTTGATAATCATTTCTCTTAGAAGAAGGCAAGCAAAAGGATTTATGATGTGAGAAACACATACTAAAGGTCTATGGTATTATGATTTTAAGCCTAAATTACAGAAGAGTTCAAACATTATGGTTTGGTGACTATGTATAAAATGTGCAGGAGGTGAAGGAAGCTTTTGTGACAGAGTCTTCTTAAATACAATTATGTTAAGTTTTGTATTAGAATTGGTACTGATGAGATGAAGTCCTTATTACCATGGCTTTTCTTAAAGGAAGGTTCAGCAAATAACTCATACAATGACCTCTGTATGTAACCAAGGTAACTTGAGATTCCTATTTATGCAGAAACTTTTGATATCTGATGGCTTAGACTCTCTTAACATATGTTGGGCTGTCTGTTCTTAACCTCATGTTAAAGAATGTAAAGAAAGATGCAGATATAAGGGACTTATATTAGTGCATACATGTATAAAGTTAAATACTATAGATCATAGAATCTGAAGAGAGGTGGAAGATAAAGTGCAGTATAGTAGTCCTTCTTTTAAACCTATGATTTAAAAAGGTATTGTTGATTTATCTAACTGTCCTTAAATAATTTAATTGCTCAAAGATACTGAATATCATGGGATCAAGCTGAAACACAAGATATCATTGGAGAAGCTGTGTGCACTGCAATACTCAGATTGGTATGAGTCACTTCCTATTATATGTTACTCCATCCTCTCTGAGTAGAGTAAGGCACACCAAAGAACAGTTTGTTTTGCTACCTGTAAATGTCTCATGTATGGATATGGTGATATTGATACATGCATGCATATTAGATGTGGTTTTCAGTCTCCAGCTTCAATGTATTATACTTCACCCTAGACAGCTTGGATGAATGAACAGGCTACAGGAGGATGGTTCATTTCTTATGTTAACTTTATTGTGTCTCTGTTTAGTTTTTGTTTCTATGATCTGTCCATTTCTTAGTGTGAAATCTGTCCATTATTGTGTGAGGTGCAATGTGTGCTTTGAGCTTTAGTAAAGCTTCTTTTATGTATGTGGTGCCCTTGCCTTTGGAGCATAGATGTTCAGAATTGAGAGTTCATCTTGGTAGATTTTACCTTTGATGAGTATGAAATGTCCTTCCTTATCTTTTTTGATTACTTTCATTTGAAAGTTGCTGTAATTTGGTATTAAAATGGCTACTTTAGCTTGTTTCTTGGGACCATTTGCGTGGAAAACTGTTTTACATCCTTTTACTCTGAGGTGGTGTCTGTCTTGTCACTGAGGTGTGTTTCTTCTATGCTGCAAAATTCTGGATCCTGTTTATGTATCCAGTCTGATAGTCTACGTGTTTTATTAGAAAATTTAGTCCATTGATGTTAAGAAATGTTAAGGAAAAATGATTGTTGCTTCCTGTTATTTCTGTTATTAGAGGTGGAATTATGTTTGTGTAACTTCTTTTAGAGTTATTGGAAGATTACTTCCTTTTTCTAGGTTGTAGTTTCTCTCCTTGTGTTGGAATTTTCCATCAGTTATCCTTTGAAATGCTGGGTTTGTGGGAAGATATTTTGTGATTTTGTTTTTTTCGTGGAATATCTTGGTTTCTCCATCTATACTGATTGAGAGTTTTCCTGGGTATAGTAGTCTGGGCTGGCATTTGTGTTCTCTGTATGATATCAGTCCAGGATCTTCTGGCTTTTATAGTATCTGGTGAAAAGTCTGGTGTAATTCTGATAGGTCTGCCTTTATATGTTACTTTACCTTTTTCCTTACTGCTTTTAATATATTTTATTTGTTCTGTGCGGTTGATGTTTTGATTCTTATGTGACAAAAGGTATTTCTTTTTTTGTCTAGTCTATATGGGGTTATGTATTCTTCTTGTATGTTTATGGGCATCTCTTTCTTTAGGTTAGGAAAGTTTTCCTGTATAATTTTGTTGAAGATATTTACTGGCCCTTTAAGTGGGGAATCTTTAATCTCATCTATACCTATTATTCTTAGGTTTGGTCTTCCCATTGTGTCCTGGATTTCCTGGATGTTCTGGGTTAGGAGCTTTTTGCATTTTGCATTTTCTTTGACAGTTTTGTGAATGTTTTCCATGGTATCTTCTGCACATGAGATTCTCTCTTCTATCTCTTGTTATTCTGTTGGCGATGCTTGTGCCTATGACTCCTGATCTCTTTCCTAGGTTTTCTATCTCTAGGGTAGTCTCCCTTTGAGATTTCTTTCTTGTTTCTACTTCCATTTTTAGATCCTGGATGATTTTGTTTTAATTCATCCACCTCTTTGTGTTTTCTTGCAGTTCTTGAAGGTATTTTTGTGTTTCCTCTTAAGGGCTTTTACATGTTTACCTGTGTTCTCCTGTACTTCTTTAAGTGAATTATTTATGTCCTTAAAGTCCTCTAACATCATCATGAGAAGTGATTTTAATTTTGAATGCTGCTTTTCTGGTATGATGGGGTGTCCAGGGCTTGTTATGTTGGGAGAACTGTGTTCTGATGATGCCAAGTTACTTTGGTTTCTGTTGCCTGTGTTCTTTTGCTTGCCTTTTCCCATCTGGTTAACTCTCTGACTGGTGTCTGTCTTTCCAGTTATCTTGCTTGTGTCAGAACTCCTCAGAGTCCAGATGTCTCTGTGATCCTGAGTTCTCGTTGCTCTGAGTGCAGTGGCTTCTCTAGAATGTCTCAGGATATGGTATCTTCACGGGAGCAAACCAGTCTGCCCCAGTCAAAAGAACCAAGTGAGAGGCAAAAGGGGATTGGTATTCTGGTGAGGGGTGGTTTGGGTGGGTAATGGATCCTGAGTGCTCCTTTGGCTCCCAGTTATAGCTCTGGGGCATAAGGTAGTGGTAAAGGGTTCTTACCAGCTGCTCTGAGTGTAGTGGCTCCTCTAGGATATCTAAGGATATTGTATCTTCATGGGAGCCTCAATATGTCTTTCTTATGCAAGATTTTTGTTGAGCTCTACATTTAGATAATGTAGGATAGTTCTTTCTGTCTTACATTTTATATTTCATTACATGTTTTGATGGTGAAACATCTTTATGTTCAAGTAACCTTGAGTTGTCTGCTCTATACTTAGGTGTCCCAAACTGATTAAACTGATTTTAGTTCTTAATTCTTCATTCATTAATGTCTGTGAAAAAACTAAAATACCCACTGAAATAATTGTAAGAATTTAAAATTTTATATAACAGCCTTATATTAGTAATTCTTACATTCATTGATACTATGTGTTTGGCTCTCAAGGTTTAGATTCATTATATAAGTTGAAAGGGATATTTACTCTCAGTGTTGTTAACAATAAATTTTGTGATCTTAAAGGTATCAAGTTTATCAGTGGTATGATGAAATATGACTGTAATGAAAAATTTTGTGAAAGTTTGTTCAAAAAATTTGTTGAGTCTTTCCATTTAGATTGGTGCTGGAGAGAAGAAATATATAGATCATAACATCTATGTTAAGAGTAATTTTTCTAAATTTCTTTTGTTGTGGGTTCACAGAGGTAATGATCTGTCCACACCTCCCCTTGAATTACCTTATATTTCCTTACATCCATGACCTAGGCCTTATTATTTCATTTATTACTTTTTAGCATCTAATGAGATTATCATGTTTTTTAAATTTGTATGTGTTTATATAGTGGATTACATTGATGGATTTCTATCCCTTCTTTCCTGGGATGAAGTATACTTGAACATGGTGAATGATCATTCTGATATGTTCTTTGATTCCATTTGCAAGAATTTTATTGAATATTTTTGCGTCAATATTCATGAGGGAGATTGGTTTGAAGTTCTCTTTCTTTGTTGGGTCTTTGCATTGTTTAGTATGAGCATAACTGGCTTCATAGAATTTATTAGGTAATGTTCCTTCTATTTGAGGGAAGTGTTCCTTCTATTGATAGAAGTATTGACATTAGGTCATCTTTGAAGGTCTGATAGAACACTGGTCCTGGGGATCTTTTGGTTGGAAGACTTTTAATGGTCCTGGGATTTTATTGTGAAAGACTTTTAATGACTGTGGCTATTTCTTCAGGGGTTATAGGACTATTTAGGTAGTTTATCTTATCCTGATTTAACTTTGGCATTTGGTATCTGTCTAGAAAATCATCTGTTTCATCTAGATTTTCCAGTTTTGTTTAGTATAGGCTTTTGTAGTAGGATCTGATAATTTTTTGAATTTCTTCTGTTTCTGTTTTTTATATTTCCCTTTTCATTTGTGATTTTGTTAATTTATATACTGTCTCTGTGCCCTCTGGTTAGTCTGGCTAAGGGTTTATCTATCTTGTTGATTTTCTCAGAATCAGCTTCTGGTTTTGTTGATTTTTTTTTTTTTTTTGTATAGTTCTCTTTGTTTCTACTTGGTTGGGTTCTTTAACAGGAGTAAAATTATGTATTATCAAATACATGCCATTTGTGGTCTAGATTCAGGTACACCAAACTGGATTGAATTGTCAGAATTATTATGATAGGTTTTCAATAAGAGTTTAGGTTAGAAAATAAAAACATATTGGACATGAATGTTCTTCTTGATACAAGGAAATGTTAGAAAAGCTTATGTCTTTGTTTCAATTACTGTTTCCATTGTATAATGGCAAGTGCAAGGAACTGTTTGATGAGGAAATGCATAAGAAAAAAATGAAGTCAGTAGTTTTACGATCTTAGACCTGAACTTACAGAAAGTTGCAAAAATTAAGGGGTTTTGTGGGTATGATACAATATACAGGGGATAAGGAAAGTTTCTGTGTCAATCAATATCTTTATGAAGGAGGTAATGTGTTAGGCTCTTCTTAAATTAGTGCTAGTGAGATGATCTCATAAACAAAGGTCCTACAAGAAGCTCATGTGATCTGGCCTTTGGATGGTGGAGATGTTGTAGCCAAGGTCCACTTGCAGTTCCTATTCTTACAGGACTTATAAATTTCTTACGACCTAGGCATTTAAAATTATTTGGGGTTTAAACAAACTCATTGTAGTAGTGCATGCCTTTAAATCCTAGCACTTCAGAGGCAGACACAGAAGTATTTCTGTAAGCTTGTGGCTAGCATGATCTACATAGAGTTCCAAACCATCCATGATTGCAGGGGAGTGGGGCAGGAGTTGGAGAGACCCTGTCTCATAAGAAAGCAAAAATAGTTGAATTTATCCATTTGTTACCTCATAGGGGGGTTGGTATGGATTAAAGAATTCAAAGAAAAGGAAGAATGAATTCTTTTTAAATCATCCAGAATTAAAGATGATAATAGTGATACAAAGTATAAGTAGATATAAAAGAGAATACAGTGTAATTTCCCTTTACCTATCTAAGTGAATAAAGAAACCATGTAAAAATGTGATGATACAGGGCCTCATTTAGCAAGTGGTGCACTGCAATACTTAGATTGGTATGAGTCACTTTGAATTACATGTTACTCCATCCTCTCTGAGTAATGTAAGGCTCACCAAGCATCAATTTGTTTTAGCCATATGTGTTTATGGATATGGTGATGTACATATATAAATGCATTAGATGTGTTTTTCCATTTCTGGTTTCATTGTAGATAGCTTCATAATAAAACATCAAGATAAATTAAATGGAAAATAATTATTTTTTAATACTTACATGTTATAGGAAGAAGTAAAATTGCAGTCTTACTGTCTTGGTAGAGAAAACCATTCATTGTAATAGAAGACACGTCAGAGGACATGCTCTTGGAGGAATTTATGATGAAGAACTTTAAAATTGTGTGTGTGTGTGTGTGTGTACGTGTACATATATGTATATATGTTACAAAGTATGTCGGGTTTTAGCTATCATATACAAGTGGTACTTTCATAAAAGATAAAGAGGAAAGAGGATCATGGAAGCTACATTTGCAACATAACACTTTCATATTAACAGTATGATGCACCCTGCTTTACCTAATTTGTTGTCCATCGTGTACAATATAAATGATGATAGACATCATATTGGGTTGAGGAAGGCTCACTGTGTTTGTCACTTGAAATATCATTGTGGTATAGAAGCATTTACTCTTGTTAGAGCTTTTTTGACTTATTTTGGCATTTGTATCTAAAGGACCAAATTTTGGAAAGGTGAATTTATTCTTAAATTTTAACCTTACAGGCACATCCAGATTTATAAGCATACAGATTTACATAAACCTTACATGTTCTTAAACTTACAGATTTAGTTTATTTTTTAAATTATAATTTAATTAAAATATTGATACTTCTGATTTCTCCAAACACTCCCATATTCTCCCCTGTTCTCTCTCATATTGATGACCTCTTTGTCAATAATTGTTATTGAAAGTATTCATGTGTTTGTATATATACCTATTTATTCCTAAATATATTCAGCTAAGTCTGTATAGTGTTACTTGTTTGTATGTTTTCTAGGATGACTATTTCACACTAGACAACCAATTGCTGTGCTCTTCCATTGGTGCTGGGAGCCAGGGTACATCTCCCACTCGTGGCTTTTCACTGTTGTGTATAGTTCTTTGTGTAGTATTTAAGAATCATGGGCTTTTTCTTGTTTAATCTCAATTTTGAAAATTATGCATGCAAATAACTGCTCACAATATCTAGATGGAAATATGTAGCAAAGAATATTGTAGAATTATTTCATAAGAATTATATTACACATAAATATAATTAAGGTTCATATTTTATGGTATAGGGTGGATTGATAAATTTTGAGTGATGATAAGAGTTTTAAACGGGATTTCACATTTTTGGTTTATTTTTAACCTTAGGTCAATCTAGTTTTATAGTATTTACAACTGTGTTATAATTTTCTAATTATCAGAAATAAATGTGAGTTTACCTCTAGGTGGAATATTACTTTCCTCATTTATTGTGGCCTCATGAATATGAAATGGTATTCCCAAACTTATGTTTCTGGGCTTCCAGGATTCTAGATGGTCATTTGATCTTGTAGGAAATATTCTTTTATATGATAATATTTTACTATCAATCAATTCACAAACACTGAATTTTGAGAATGTATGAATGGAGGCTTAAGTTATTTCCTAATAAAAATAAATTTAGGTAATTTATGTATGTATGTATGTCTTTTACACCATGGTGTTAATCAGCATATGATATAGGCTAGGTAAAATAAGATTGAAAAAGTAAAAGTTCCTTAGTATTTAGAAATGTGTTTCATGCATTGTTTTAATGGTCACTGTTTCTGTATTTTCTGATTTTTCTTTGACTTTTTCATTTTGATGAGTTTCATGTTATTGTTGTTTGTTCACATGATTTTTTTAAGAGCAAAGGGCTTGAGGTTGATGAGTAAGATGGTGGGATGGATCTGAGAAGAGTTGCGGGAGGTGAAAGCATGATCAGAATATATTTTAAGGAAAAAAAACATCTTTAGTAAGTAATTTGAAAAAGAAAACTGAATATTAGCTTGTTGAATTGGTAGTGGAAACTATTTACAGAAATAGTGACTGTTAAAAGGATATTATGTGAAAGAAAATCATGGTAAAGTAGAATTGGTAGGTATTCTCTAAGATTTATTACTAAATGAGGTAAGGATGCAATAATTGAGAAGTTACAATTCTTATTGAAGGTGAAATTGTGACAGATCAGCTTTCTATCAGAAGTATATTAAGTATCTCATGTGCATTGGTCTACATAGATTGGTACCTATCATGTAAAATAAGTGTGAAAGATGCCATGCTATGTAGATTAAGGCTCATCACATTCCTCATTTTTTGTGGCCTTGGAAGGTTATAGTAGTTTAAGTACATGGTTCCTGATCTTTTTTGGGTAAGTTTTGCTTTCAAAAACTATATTCTCTAAGGAGGACTTAATTTAAACATTCAGAACACATTTAGATATGTTAATAAAGTATGGACATTACTGATTTCCTCTTAATATGAAGAAATAAAATGAATATAGTCTTACATTTTGTTTTATCAAACTTCCAGATAAGCAAGAGAGCATGACATCCAGGCATGATAAGAATAAGATGTTTCATAAGCTTCTTATTTGCTTCCTTATGATCTGATGGTGATGGTGACTTGATTTAAATGGAAACAGTTTTATTCTATATGTATTGTAAATTTCAATCTTGTATCTTATATTATTTTTGAATAGTGATGTTTATGTTCATTTTAGATGTTTTTAGTGATATTTCATGAGGTTAGCTATTCATTGAATTCTTATAGTAAACATTAAGAATATTAGCATTCGTATTCTTGCTTTTGCAATTACAAGTTTTTGAATTAAAAGATAATTATTACTCCCTTTCATTCCCACTATCAGACCTTCCATATAGCCCCCTTTCTCTTTCCAATTCTTGGATTCTTTATTATTAGTTATTATTTTACATATACACGCACATTAGTGTCACTTGTATGTATGTAGTTTCATAGCTTACTAGTTGGTATTAAATATCTAATTTGCTGGCTTATCCCTGTGCAAAGCTACTTCTTCCACTTAGCATTGCTTAATTATCTGGAGTTTAGTTTTAATTTTTTGTCTTTTTGGTCTTGTGTTTTTTGGTTCTATTTTCTTTTTTTAAGTACGTACATACGTACATACATACATACAGTTGTCTGTCTAGTGTTTAATGCTCAAAGAGCCTCAGAAATCCACCTGTCTGTGCCTCCCAAGTGCTGGGATTAAAGGTGTGCACCACCACTGCCCGGCTTAACTTTTTGTTTTTGGTTTAAAGATATATTTATTTTATGTATATAAGTATGCTGTCTTTTAGACACACCAGAAGAGGACATCAGATGCCAATACAGATGGTTGTGAGCCACCATGTGGTTGCTGAGAATTGAACTCAGGTCCTCTGGAAGAGCAGTCAGTGCTCATACCTGCTGAGCCATCTCTCCAGCCCTGTGGTGATATTGATGTAAGTGCGTTTGCCCTAAACTCATGAGCTTTGGTCCTAAGAGTGCTTATTCAGATACTTTATGTGAGACACACTGTCAATTGCTCCAGTATTATTGTACTACGAATACTTTTTTTTAGAGGAATAAAAAGAAATGTAGGACATTAAAGAATTTGTTCATATAGGGAAAATATAGTATAAATCTTATTCTCTTTCTGACATTCCTTCCCAGACAGCTCTTCTTTTTGAGAAATGGAAAAAAAAATTAAATGATATGGATAGCATTATCTTCATAATAACTTTTAATGGTTTAGATATTGTAGTACATTAGCAGTATGATAGATACTTTGAAGGGGATAATGAAGCTTTTGCCAGTTATTATTAAAATTGGTTTTAAATAACATTGTAGGCAGTCTGGTACTGATTACTGGGACTACATGTGACCAGGTTCTCTCTGGGTTATTAAAATTCATTATATTTCTCAGTTGATATTTAGTCTTAGGTGGTGGTGACTTCACTTCAAGTAATATTGAGGTCACTTTCATATTGGTCGGTGAGCTAGGGCTACTTGATGTATTTTGTATTGTCAGTTCTCCTTGTGAATGTACATAGATGAAAAAGCACAAAAGAATGATCTTCTAAATGGAATCTAAATAAAACCATGTAAGAGGAGGCAGAAGGTAAAAGGTAGTATAATTTACTTTCCTAAATATATTAAAGAAATTTACTATTATATTATGTTATCCTGGGAGGATTCATACATATGTTCAAACATGTCTTTGGGGATTATAGAAATCAGCTGAAAAAGTATTTCTTTATTCAAAAAGTTGTGGAATGAGTTGGAAATGGGGTAACATGCTTAAAATATATTCTATGAAAACCAATTTTTAAATAAAAATAAAAGAATTAAAAACATCAAGAAATTTCAATGATACCATAATCCATCTGTTAAAAGAAAATGTCAACAAGCTTACTTTCAAAACTATTTATTGACACAAAATGAATATGAGAGGGATCCCTTTGGGTGTAAATGACATTGACTGTTATATTTTCTAGGCCTTATGAATGAATTATGTCATGTTGCAAGTCCCCTGCACTTGTCTGTATATGTTGAACTGAAGGCTCAAGATGAAGTGAATTCTGGGCTGACATCAAAAGACTTTTAAGTATCTATGGGCAGTACTGTATTCACCTTGGTGTTTATCACATAAATGAAGATGAAAACCACCATGGTGGGTAACGTAAGGTTCATAATTTTCCTCATTTGTTGTGACTTCTGTGGTCAGAATATATAAATACAGTTATCCTTCACATATATGATATATGTTGGAAATATGTGCCTCCAGAAAGTGTATGCCCAAGTAGGTCTTAATTTTATAATACATCATGAGTGCAAGATTTCATTCTATCAGTCATATATTCTACACTATTCAGAAGTCACTTTTCCATGTGTAACAAGCACCAAATACAATTTTGCAAAGGACCATGTGGACTTTGTGGGGTACATTTACACAAACCAACAATGTTACTTTATGAGAGAAAGCACTGTAGTCACTGTAATAGCAAACATATTTAAGATGTGTTCATGGCATAATACTTATTTTTTGACCCTTTTTTTAAAATTGGATATTTTCTTTTTTACATTTCGAATGTTATCCCCTTTCCTGGTTTTCCCCCAAAATCCCTCTATCCCATACCCCCTTCCCCCTGCTTCTGTGAGGATGTTACCCCATCCACCCACCCACTCCTGCCTCCTCGCCCTGGCATTCCCCTACACTGGTGTATTGAGCCTTCACAGGACCAAGGGCCTCTTGTCCCTTTGATGCCCAACAAGACCATCCTCTGCTACATATGTGGCTGGAGCCATGGGTCCCTCCATATGTTCACTTTAGTTGGTGGTTTAGTCCCTGAGAGCTCTGGGTGGGGGGGTCTGGTTGGTTGATATTGTTGTTCTTCCTATGGGGTTTCAGACCTGTTCAGTTCCTTCAGTCCTTCCTCTAACTCCTTCATTGGGAACACTGTGCTCATAATCCTTATATTTGGTTTCTGTGGGTTACAGGAAAAAAGTATCAAGAACCTAAAGGAATGTAGTAATATAAGGAAGAGAAATAAGAATCAGCTTAATATCTTAGAAATGAGAACAATTATCATAAACAGAAGGAAAGTTCGAGAATATTATCTTAGAGGAATATGTAGTGTTTTACAATAAAATTACTTTCTAAGAATGAAGAATAAATTAGGCAAGGATTCAGGTAACATGTATTATGAGTGGTACAGTAAATGACAGGCTACATTTGCAGTATGTTTACATAAAGAATACTGTGAGCAGTTCTTTACGTAGTATAGTGTTTAAAAGTGAAAGGTGCCATACTATGTGTAGGAAGGCTTACCATGTTACTCAATTGTTGTTGCTTTATACCATTATGATCTGATTAGTTTGGCTTATCTTGACTCAACTAGGGACTATTTGAAATTTAATCATGAAGATACTTGATACTGATTCTTGGGTGAGGGAGCTGAAGTGGTCTTACCTCAACTGGGGAGCATAGTTCCAAGTGTCATGCATTCTTAGGGAACAGCCTGTGACCTCAGGAACAAGAATCTGCACATAGATACCATTGCTGGGCATATAGCTTCATGTGGCCTTTTGCTTCAAGAGACAAGTATGGTAGACTATGCCAGTGGTACAGTGTAAGCTACCTGGCATGTAATTCCTCATGCCTCTAACCTCAGCATGGTTCTCATGAGTAACAAACACCAGATGTCTGTCATGATCCCTGAAATCAGAGACAGGGATTACCTCCTACCATACTTACTACTTGGGCATGAGCAAGTAACTGATCAGGGGACTTGTCCTAGAAAAAAATGCTAACTCTCAGCAGCCTGATGTTCCTGAACTAGGTATGGAACTTGTGACCCCTTCCTCCATCAGTCTTTTGCAAATCTTGTACAAACAGCCATTAAGTGTTGAAAGTGTGTTGGTGAAACAGCCTTATCATGTACAAAAGATAGTAGTTTACACTTTGATAAGTTGTGATTCTTTATAATAGCATTTTATCTTGTTTAGAAAACTTTTTTCATGAGAACTCTGAGCTGCACTAATCAACATTTAATGTGAAAAAAAAATGAAATCAATCTTATCTACCTAGTTTTGACAAAAATTCAGAAGAATGGCAGCTCACAATATTAAAAAAAAATATAGGATAAAAGATGTAGCCTCAGTATCTCAAGATGATGTATAAATTGGTTCAGAGCTCAGATTTCAAACATCAGAAATATACTGACATAATTGGTTTTGGATAGAAAGGTCATGTGGTTATTATAGGCAACATCACATATTCAAATGCTGTGGTTTCTTTCTACTCTGACACAATGTAGTTTCATCTCACTATTTTTCTCTGGGTCCACAAATTACAAAATGCCTTATTAAAAAGTGATAGTATTACTGTTTAAACAGATACAAGTAATTAAATAAATTCTAGATCATTATAGTTACATATACTTTCTGTCAGTATTTTAAGTGAGAATAGTAGAATATTCTAGACATTAAAGACTTGTTCATATAAGCATGTATAGTAAGAATTATATTTTCTTATTTGTGACAGATGTTCTATTTAAAAGAGTGTAAGTAAGAAGTGTTAAGAGAAATGCTTAGGGAAAAATTGTGGAGTGATTGAATCTTAGGGTCATTGGAATGTCTTTGTAACTTACAGGTATAATAATACATTGGTGCTTGTAAGATTAAGTGCATTTAACCAATACCTACCTCCTTAGAATCAAGAAGACTATATTTCTCACTTGATCTGCTTTTGGGATAGTGATGATTTCGTTTATGTAGGTAATGTTGAAATTTTGCTTGCCATAGGTAAGTAAGCCTTTTGTGTCCGATGATCTAGGTAGTCTTTGGGTTTTAAGTTATTCACATCATGAGAAGATAAAGTATAATGTGAATAAACTATAGAGTTAGTAGCAATATAATATAATAAAAAGTCATGTGAATGGTTTATAAATAACCTGGTTCAGAAATCTAAATGGAAGGTAAAGAAGAGTATAATTGCTCTTATTTAGGAATTGGGAAGAAAGAAATTTGATGCATATTTATCCATTGCTTTTCTAAAAAAAATTATAATATCTTTTGTTTAATTCTTGCAGACATAATGTCCTCACTCAATATTCTGTGTGCAATGCATTACTGAGAGGGGTAGCAGTCACTTTGTACTAGGAGTAACTGCAACATCTCTCGGTTTTGTAAGGTTCAACAAATGCAAGGATGGTAGCCACATGAACATGGTCTTCACACAATGGATGAGGTTCTTTACTGCAAGATGCATTGCAGACATCCCCATGATACATTTGTTGTTACGTTCATAATTTTAATTTCAGTGTTAGAAGAATATGAAACATCTTAAAAAAACAGATTTCTTTTTTTTTTTTTTTCTCGTTTTTTTGAGACAGGGTTTCTCTGTGTAGCCCGGGCTGTCCTGGAACTCACTCTGTAGACCAGGCTGGCCTCGAACTCAGAAATCCACCTGCCTCTGCCTCCCAAGCGCTGGGATTAAAGGCGTGCGCCACCACAGCCTGGCCAGCTTAAATTTTTGGTAGTGAAAGCTATTCACAAAGAGGGAATGCTATAAGAGGAATGTGTAGTGAAGGACATTAATTAGTCTGTGAGACTCAGAAAATAAGATTAGAGTGTGTTTTTAATTTAATTTCTGTTATCCTGACAAAGTATCCTGACAAAATGAAATTTAACAGGCAAAGGATTTATTTTAGCTCATGATTCTAGGTTCTAGCTCATTGTTCGGGAGAATTCAAGGCAAGACCTTGAGTTTGTCACCACATCCACAGTCAAGAACAAAGAATAAATACATCCTTGCTTTCTTAATAGGTAGTTTCTCTCCTTTTAAAGAAAAATTACTTGATTTTTGAATATTTATGTTCCTGTATATGTTTATATGTGCCACAGGCATGATGGTGCTTCAGAGGCTAAAAGAAATGTCAAATCTCCTAAATCTTAAGTTATAGGCGGTAGTGAACTACCTGGTATAGGTGATAGAAACTCAACCTGGGTTTAATACATGAAGAGTAAGTTCTCTTACCACTAACCTATCTTTCCAGCCTTAATCCAGAGCTGAGGCCATGAAATGGTGCCATCTGTGTTCAGGGCAGATCTTCCCCACGCAACTAATAACTGAAACAATTACCTAATTACAGACTTTGCTATAGTCCAACCTAATGTAGAAATTCTTTTACTGAGGCTCTAACATTTTGTAATTCTAGGTTGTGTCAAGTTGACCATTAAAACTAGCCAGAGTAGAGTGCAACTCTTTTTTTATTCATGATAATGAAATAAATAATGATGATGTCATGGAAGCTGGAAGCTTAGAAAGAATTAGTATATATCCTCTGGAAAGGAATCTACTAAGAATGGTATTTATCACATAAACTATAAGTTTATGTGATATACAGAAATACGACAACATTCTGTGTACAGTAAATTTCTTCATATTCTTCATTTGCTGTTGCCTTGGATAGTCAGGGTAGACCAACCAAAAATGGGCAGCATGCAAAGTTGAAGGACACTCTCATTTCTGAGGATAGAAGAGTAAATAAATATGAGGTTCAGGTATCTTTTCTATGAGAAAGTCCTTCCTATGAATTTGTAAAATGTTGTAGTTGGTAGTTTTTAGAAAGGAATCCTATCTTACTCAGATTATGTGTATATGGCCTTAAGTTAAGATCCTTGTCCTATTTTGAGTTGAGTTTCGTGAAAGTTAATGAGTGTGCATGTATTTCTGTTCTTATACATGGAGCTATCCAGTTTGACCAGCACCATTTTTGAAGGCGCTGTCTTTTTTTTTTTTTTTTTCCACTGTGTATTTCTGGCTTCTGATTATTTTTATTTTGTTGTTAAGTTGTGGGTTTCTCCTCTTTTGATTTGCTGGTCTTTATTTCAGATATTTTCTTATATATGGTTAATCTCTGCAAGTTGAAGTTTTTCTTCTAGCATAATCTCTACAAAGATTGATTTATAGATAAATAATGCTTAAATTTGGTTTTATTGTGGTTTATAAAGTTTGTTTATTTACATCTCAAATGTTGCCTCCCTCACAGAGTCCCTCTCCCATCTCCCCTCTCCTTCATATCTGTGACAGCCCACTGAGTATTCCCTCATCCTAGCCCGATAGTCATCCTGCAGGATTAGGTGCATCCTCTCCCACTGAGGCAGGACAAGGCAGCCCTCTGCTACATATGTGCCAGTGATCTTGGGCCAGACAATGTATGGTTTTTGGTTGGTGGTGATGTTTCCAATAGCTTCCAGGAGTCCAGGTTAGTAGACAACATTTGGTCTTCCTGTGGGGTTCCTATTGCCTTCATGATCTTCAGTCCTTCCCCCAACTTTTCCGTAAGGGGTCCCCAACCTCTGTTCAATGTTTGGTTATGACTCTCTGCATCCATTCACTTAGCTTCTGGGTGGAGCTTCTCAAAGGACACTTATACTAGACTCCTGTTTCCAAGCATGACAGAGTATCATTAATAATGTCCGAGATTGGTGCTTTCCCATATGATGGATCTCACCTTGGACCATTTATTGGTTGGCCATTCTTTCAGTCTCTGCTTCATCTTTGTCCCTGAATTTCTTTAACACAGGACAAATTTTGAGATTCCACAAATCAGAATGGCTAAGATGAAAAACTCAAGCAACATGCTGGCAAGGATATGGAGAAGAAAAAGGAACATTCCTCCATTGCTGGTGCAATTTGCAAACTTGTAGAACCACTCTGGAAATCAATCTGTTTTTTTTTTTTTTGATTTTTTGTTTTTTTGTTTTTTTTTTCAGAAGATTGGAAATACTACAGAAGACTCAGCAATATTACAACCCAGATGTTCCTCAACTGAAGAATAGATACCTAAAATACAGTTCATTTACACAATGGAATACTGAATAGCTATTAAAAGAAGCATGCTGTGAATTTTGCAGTTTAATAGATGGAACTAGAAAATATCTTGAGTGAGGTAACCCAGAGAGAAAAGAACATGCATGGTAAGTACTCAATTATAAGTGGATATTAGCCGTAAAATACAGAATACTCGTGATACACTCCCACAGAGTCCAAGAAGTTAAACAAGAAGGAAGGCCCAAATGAGGATGCTTGAATCACATTTAGAAAGTGAAAGAAAACTGTCATGAGAGGCAGTGTAAGGGAAGAAGGTGGGAGAGGAGAGAAGAGAGGAATATGTGTGCATGATCAGGTGTGGGTAGAGAAAGGAAAGAGGCCCATAGCGCCAGGAAAATGAATGGAAATCTGCATCTTATAGGGGATTTAGGGGCGGGAGTAATCTCTAGGTGAAACCCAAGACCTGGGATAGGGAAGACTCCCAGGAGTCAGTGTGTGACTTTAGCTGAGATGCCTAACAATGTGGACTTGGAACCAGAAGAGGCCACTTCTTGTAAACCATCAGGACCCCCCAGTGAAGAGATAAAGACACCAAGCCACCCATAGAACTTTGAGCCCAAATCCACATTTCTTTCTTAAGTAATACTTTTATTAGTCCTTTATAATTTCATACAGTTGTTTTGTCATAATTGTAAACAAGTATGGTAAAAGAATGAATATTTTGTGATCATTATTCCTCTTAGGTTAGTAACAGGTTTTACTTTGTGTGAAATGTACATGCAAAATGAATCAGATACTCAACATCATCATCTTCAGTGTAAAATCAAACATTTACAGGCATAGTTTATTGCTGGTGTGATTAAATGTGAAGGGTATGATGAAGGCTTCTTTAGCTATGTATCTATAAAAGCTGTTGGAAACCAATCCTGAAACAAATTTTTAAGATGAAATACAAGGATCAGTCTATGCTGTCTCATAGTTCAGATTAATATACACTCAAGTCTTCATTTGATGTATTCTCTTGATTCTGATGACTAAGTAATTGCAGGTATATTGAGGTCCAGTCTTGTTTATTTTTTAGTATTTGGTGTCATCTGACTTATGTTTTCATAAGATGATTTGGCTTGTTAATTCTTAACCTCATGAATTCATACAGATTTGAGGAGGCTCAAGAAAGAAACAAGTCTGATACATTGAAGTGGAGATGGAAGATAATAGAAAATATGATTATGTTTCCTGAGGAATTATGTGTGAAGAAATACATTGCATTCATCACGTTATGCTGAGAGGAATCACAAAAGTTATTTTTGAAGTCAGCTAATAATTGTGTGCACTATAATGCTGAGAGAAGTAGCAGTTATTTTATTTTATAAGTAACTGCAACATCTCTCAGTATTGTAAGGCTCAACAAATACAGGGGTAGTAGCCACATGGACATGGTCATATTATGCCTCCATAGAGAAGATAAATGTACTGATTCTGGATTCTATGTCATCTTCATATTTGACTTCATGATATCTTCAATTCTATGACTTACAGAAGAAAAGACTGGGGAACTTTAGAAGTACACTAAGAAAAATCCTAATGGTAGAACATGAGAGGACAGCTTCTAAGAGGAGTGTGTGGTAAAAGAAAGTAACCATTGTTTAGGACTTACAAGTTACTGCAATGTTCCTGTCATTTTTATTTCAAATGTTGAAATAAAGACTTCAGATATGGTAGTTCTAGAATGCCTGGGCAGTGCTGTACTCACATGGGTGCCAATCATGTGAAATATAAGTGAAAGCCACCATGTTGGGTAAAGTAAAGCTCATCATGTTCCTCAATTGTTGTGGCCTTGGGTAGTAAAGTTGACAAAACTGCTCCTCCTTATTATGGCTCCATGATCTGCTTCCTTGAACCTGAAGAAACCGTGCTCTCTTAGGGAATTTTCTTTTTTCTTTTTTCTCTCTTTCCTTTTTTCAATGTTGCAAAAGTTAGCATTATTTATTCTAGATGGCATAATACCCAAATTATACAAATATAAGAGCAGAAAATTGCATGACTCACCATGGATTATGAATATAAATGATTTCAGGCCCTACTCAATTTATCAATTCAACTGTAGTGAGTTCATATTTACAGTTGAAGTACAGGATTAAACTTACTAGGTGTGTTTCAAATATCTTGTGACAACTTAGATGATGAGTGTACAACATGTAGATTGAAAAGCTAGAAGTAATAATAGTGAATAAAACTGGATATATGTCAATATATAGTCAATAAAACTGGATATATGATACAAGCAAATTATACATTCTGCCTTCAACAGTATATTTAGTGAATATAATTAAAATATATACTAGTGTAAGCAGTGGTGTATAGTAATACATGTGGATGAGATATTAATATAACATTTTACAGGTGCTATTGTTGTACAAAATATCCTTTTCCGTCTTTGTTTATTCCAGTAGTCTACTTCTATTATGCTTCTCTTGCCATTTATAAAGGGTGTGACCACATGGCTCTACCAGTTTTACGTGAGTTTCTAACTGTCCTCTTGTTTTCCTGTTCTCTTCTAGGATCATAACATACCTCAGATAGAAATTTCTCCTTTAACTTTGATCCTGAAATAATAAACACACAGGAAAGCTAAACTTATCCCCAAAATAGAGTCAAAGCTGAGCTCAAAACCTAGTATAAGAAATAAATGTTTCTGTTGCAGAACATGGAGCTACTAGGGTATGTTAACATTTTCACAGCAACTGCTGATTAACATATGACTTTGTCAAAACAAAGCAAACAAACACAAAAATCTTTTTAGGACAAAACATTGTAGTTATAAAATCTATTCTAGATCCATGGTGAGACACTATTCCTTTTGCTTGGGTTACATCTATGCCAATTACTGTGTATGTGATTAAGAAAACATGAGTTTGAGAAACTTAAGGGATTCCCTTAGCATTGAGAGTAGGCTACATTTGTTAGCATTGGTGTTCCTTGATTGCCTTGTATTCAACAGAATAGAAATGAAAGAAAATTGACAAGAATAAAGGTGGTATTAGAAACATCGTGTAGCTAAAACCCTGAGTACTACAGTCACTTATGTAATTTCCCTTTTGTTCATTTATTTGTGCCTCTAATACTTCAAAATGCTAAAAACTTAAATTGTTGACTTGTAAGGTCTGGTTGCTTATGATTTTTCTGGGTAATCTTTGACTTTTGACTTTTTATTAATTCTATTTTAAATTTGGTTCTGTTTCACTTAGGGCCATATTTATAAAGGGAAAGGTCAAAAAAGAGAGCTTTGCCTGCCACCCTAAAAGTCTTACTGCTGTTTTCTACAGAGATAATTGGGGTCCCCATATGAAATTTGGAAGAGCTGTTGAATCTAATGATTACCCCTCCCCAACATTCAAAAGGAGACTAAGAAAACTTATTGTCCATCTGAGTCCTATTGGAAGGAATACTGTATGTTATTCACAGGGTATGAGGATGGTTTGTATATATCCAATTTCCTGCTGATACCAACAGAGAACAAGGGTTTTCTCATCAGCTTGGCATGTGAGTAAAAATAGGAGAAGGGAAAGGGGCTTTAAAGTGATAAATAACTCTTATCAAGCCTTTCATGTCCAACCTCAGTGACAGTTCTTTACTCCAAATGCAGTGGTTCTCAACCTTCCTAATACAGTGACCCATTAATATAGTTCCTCATGTTATGGTGACCCAGCCATAAAATAATTTTAATGCTACTTTATAACTAATTTTGCTATTGTTATGAATCATAGTATAAATATTTGTATATTATTTTATTTTTTGTCAAACATTTCCTTCAGGAATGCATATAGATACGGCAACATAGAAGTTAGAGAATAAAATTCATTCCTTATATAAATAAAACAAAATTACTACATGCTTATCTGTAGTATTAATAATCCAGATAAACAAGTTACATTATTGGGGGAAAAATGTAAGATAAATGACAGTTGTGAGTATATTTGCAAGAAAATATAGATAAACACAATCAGGGTTCTGGTTTCATGCCATGTGATGTGAATGATTAAAAACTCCGATGTGATGTATGGACTAAACTATAGTCAAAGGTTTTGTGTGAAGTACTATAGTATGATGATATCAGTGATTTGAATTTAAGTGGACCAAGTTCCTATCTCCTGTATTCTGTAAGTTTCACCAGTAATTGGATGGTGATATACAAGGTACAGTTGTGTTGTATTCTCATCTCATGCTCACAATGATTTCTTTTAGCAGATTTTCATTACCTAGTTTTTAAAAGTCATTTGCAAAATAGATCACTGATTGTTAGAGTCATACCAGCTATCTGGGTATAGGTCAAGAGGTCTTCCTTTATCATTCAAAGTGACAAAGTATCTTTTGTATTCCCTAACAGTTAAAAATGAACAAATCAATGTTTATATGTCATGCTGTAATTAGTGAAGTGATGAAAAATGCTTTGGATGATGAGGCTACAAGGATGATACTTTAATATCTTCATGCTTTCTATTATGTCTCACTCATGAAGTTGTTAGAGAATTGGACTGCTTACAAATCTTCCAGGTAAAGTACTGCTCATTAATTCAGTGGTTTTGATAGCTTCTAGGTAATATTAGTGCTTTCCATGTAAGAACACTGACAATGTTTTTCATGATAATCAGAAGGCCTTGCTATCTAATTGTATTCATGTATCATTAATCTTTTTAGTCACTTCCATGGGACAGCATTCAAGCATATATGTTAGGCAAGGAAAAGGAGAACAAGGTACTAAAATTAAGAATTATGCTTTCATAAGAAGAGAATTGGGTACACTGTTTTATATATTCAGAATGAAAGACTAAATGTGGCAGTGGTTTGAGTCTTTTTTGCCCCATATTCTGGCTTTCTCAAGATATCATAGACTATCCATGTTTCACTTCATTCAAAATAAAGTCTGTAAAGAAAGAAGAAAAAAAGTGAAGGAGAGTAAATGTATTCCCTAGGAGTTGAGTTAAGGACTCCTGAAACTTCTTGGTAATACAAGAGTCAGAGAGACAATATGTTTCCATTTACTTTGGTGTGTGCATTGTGATACATAAGACAGATACCAGTCACTTTCTACTGTGAGTAACTGCAGCCTCTCAGTATAAGGATGCTTATAAAATACTGTCATTGAAATGTGACATATGAATGACATAGATGCACGTGCAGAGAGTGTTTTTTTCCCTAATCCTAAGATATATTATAGACACCTTCATAAGACATCCTTTACATCGAGATATGGGAGGAACCTTATATCTAATTCCTACTTGTCATAGGTAAAAAACTATTAAAAATTTCCATGTCACTGTGGAAAATAAAACTAATAACAAGTTTAGTTTCATTTTAATTTTTAAGTGTTTTTAAATTAAAGTATTTTATAATTCTCCCCTTTCCTTTCTTCCCTTCAACCACTCTTAATCAACTAACTCCTATAGTCTCTCTCTTATTCATGCCCTGCTCAGTCCATACTATGAGAGTTGTATGTATTTAATTTCAGTGCTGACCATGGAAAATCAGTTGGTGGGCTCTTCTCTGCTCAGTACTCTTTCTCCTGTTCTTAGCATTCCTAGGTTACTTGTAGTTCTTTCTAGGATTGAGGCTCCATGTGATTGCTCCCTTCCATATTAACATGACTATAGGTGTCATCCATGTTCTAATCTTGTTTAGGCAGCCATGTTGTTGAGACTTGATCAAGTGGACTTTCTAGGAGACAAGATTTTACAGCAAACTTCTTGTTCCTCTAGTTCTTAAAATTCCACTGAAGTAGCAAATAGAAGAGGGATGTGGTTTGTTATATAGAGCTTGTATTATGTTGCCATATATTTCCCTAGTCCTACTGTCCATAGTAATTTTATCATTTAGGCATGTGAGTTTTCTAAGAGAATTTTTCTGCATTTATTGAGATGCAGAATTTTTCTTTAATGCTATTTTTGTCTTTCAGTCAATTTATTTGGTTTATTGCATTTATAGACTTCTGTACATTTTACCATCCGTGCATGTACATGGTCATGCCATCTTGGTCATGGTGAATAATCTTTTTGATGTCTGTATTTGGTTTCAGGTATTTTATTAAGGGTTTTTAATTTTATGTTCATTGGGTATATTAGTCATCAGTATTATTTTTGTTATTGTTATTCCTTTACCTCATTTTGGTGTTAGATGTTGACTTCAAAGAAGGAGTTAGGTAGGTAGTATTTCTACTTTTTCTATCTTTGTAATAGTTTAATGCTGAGTTCTGCTTGGCCATGTGTAAGGAACAACATAACATGGTTCTTACACCTGAAACAGCCAGCAGGTTGTGGCCCTCCACAAGTGTTAATGGTTGCTGTGATCATAAGGCTTTTTGTACATATGTACATATTTTCACATGTTCTTCCTGTTACTGGTAATAATTACATGAGAATTAAAAACAACATGAATCAGGAGTCAAAGGTGTATCTATGTCTTTCGAAAAATGGTAAACACTGTACCTTCAGTACAGCTGTAGAAAGGAACTCTAAAACATTAGTTTGAAAATATATAACTTCTCAAGTATGTAAAATATAAGAATGCAATATGAATTGTATGAGGAGCTTCACAGATCTAAAGGAACAGAGGAAGCAGTAATATGAGCCAACTTGTCAGAAAGATACTAAGGAAGGAGATAAACAGATTTATGGGGTAGTGATCTTAGGAGATCGCAACAAATAAAGATTTTTTATTTTTATGCTTACAAAGGCAGGTGAGTTAAAAAGTCATCCTGGGACAGAGCTAATTTAGATCCAGGTGTGGTTGCATCTAATTTCTTGGCAGGGTCTCACCAAGCTATCTTATTTATAGTCTACTTCTACTTGCTTTCTTTTTTTAAGAGTCAAGGGGTTGGGGTCATGGAATGCTGACTCATGAGATAATCAGAAGGGAACCTGGGTTAAAGACTGAATTGAAACATAAATTAAAAAAAAAAAAAAAAAACTGTACTTTTGAGCTATCCAGAGAATTTTTAGAATAGCAAGAGAGAACTGTTTGGACAGCTGTCTCGAGAGGAAAAGATAGAGAGCACTTTGGAAAGCTGTCTTGGGCAAAACATAGGGCAACAGCTTGGGCCCTACATTTGACTTTGAATCGTTTGTTTCACTGCTCCCAAACACCCCTCTCTCAGAACTCCTCTCCAAGCTGAGTCTGGTCCTAGGCAGTTTAAGAAAGATCTTACAAAATTCTGCTCTGAATTCAACTTTACCTTAAATAGTTTTTCTTTGAAGGATTTTATTCTTGTTTCAATTAACTCATATGTTTCAGTTTTGCTTAGGTTGGTAAACACTTCTTGGATTAATTTATGTGGTTTCACTGAATATAGAAAACAATCCATTTTGTTTAGATTTTCCATCTTCAAGGAATACTAGTTTTTAAAGTATCCCCTTAAATATTTCCTCTGTATCTGTTAAATTGTTTTTCTATTTGTTTCTGATTCCATTCATTAAATACTCTTTCTTTCATTTAATTGGTTGAGCCAAGGCTCTACTTATGTTGTTCAGCCTTTTAAAGACAAAGATCTTAAACTCACAGATTCTTTGTTCTATGATAAGGATTATTGGAGGCTGCAGGAAAATGATGTCATTCACAAAGGTAATAAGTTCAAACTAAGGACACTAGAAATACCTAGTTACTATTGTAACTCTGATGATGTATTCTAAGCAGGGACACTTTTATGTTAAAAAACAAAAATAATTATGCATTTTGTTTCATTTGTGACAGCCATTTATTTTAGAGAAGTGAAGAAGAGATCTGCTGTAAGAGAAGTGACTGTGGAAAGTAAATGTGATATTAAGAATATAATCTTTGAAATAAATTACACAAGGGCAATAAACACGTGAAGGTGCTTGGTTTGTGAAAGCTTCTGAAGCAGTGTATGTTCAACAGCTTTTTAGTGTCAATCCTTATTCACACTGATGTCAGTGAGACTAAGTACATGTACACATGGGCTTTTTGTGTGAGTAATGCTCAAGAAGCTCTTCACTTTGTATACCTTGGGCCTTGTACTTAAATAGTCTTCAAGGCATCCTTGAGATTGCTACCATTTTCATCACTTCTCATTTAATGCCCCATTGTTTTGACTTAAAGATACTTAAGGATGTACACATGCCTCAAAATGGTTAGAGAACGCAATTATAATAGTAATACATTTATTAATGGATACTTAATATCAGCAAAATGAGATAAAAAGAAATATGGGATGACAGCATTCAAAAGGAGAGAAGGAAGGTGAAGGTCAACATTTTGTCATTTCCTGTACCCATGAATAAAGAAATCTAGTGTTCACCTATCACACTAGATTACAAGAATTGATAAGGGTAATAAAAAACGAGTATATACTGTAGCCGTCTTCACAGCATACATCCTCAAGATGGATATAGATGAGGATCCTCAAATATGATGGTTATTACAGGGTAGGGAAAAAAGATGAAGCATCAGTCATACTCTGATTCAAAGTGTAAAACCAGTACTTCGCTTATAGTCCAGGTCACTGAAATAGGAGTGAGCGAGTGTGGTATATATGAAAAATATATGATGAACAATAGTAGCTATTTGTTATCTAGAACTTACTAATAAATTATGTTAGGTTTCAAGTTACCTGCATTATTCATGACACAATAAAGATTTGAAGTATTACAGAATCTCTGAATTCTTTAGAATCAGCTAAAGTATGTTATGTGCAGTACTGTGTTCAGACTGGTGTCCATCATTTGAAATATTTGTGAAAGACATCATGCTGAATAGAGTAAGGCTCATGATATTCTTCATTTATTGTGCCTTAAATGGTCTGAATGTTGCAGTGCAGTTACACTTGACATGGATTCCTCATTCTAATTAATCATATGTAACTGCAGGTTGCGTAAATTTTGAATGTTCAATTTTTACAGGATTATAACATGTAGATTAAAGAAAAAATACTTAGAAGAAACTACATCCAATATGAACAAATGATACACCTTTTATCTATGTAGTTTTGAGAATTGACGTATAAATAGAGACCAGGATACAGTATACTGTGGAGAACTAGGAGGCTATAGCCTACTGTGGGAATGTTTTCTAAGATATAAACATAAACAGAAGTGAGCTTTCACATTCAGTTGGACAGAATGATTTGTGTCACATATAGATAAAGTATCTGGGGCAGAGCATCCACATTAAAGTTCTTGTATGCAGTGCTGTATTCAGATTGGTGCCTGTCATGTTTATAAGAATGAAAGGCACCAAGCTGAGTAGAGTAGGGCTCATTGTGTTCTTCATTGCAGGTGGTCTTATGTGGTCAGGGTGTTTTAGGTGTGGTTACACAAAACATAACCACCCAGTGTTATTTGGGTATTTAATGACTCTAGTCCTAATCTGTTACCTAAGCATAATTTTGGTTCCCAGACTTAACTTTATAGCCATGTATAGATTATCACAATTTTGGGAGTCAACCATATAGATAGGAAGTAGGACATAGTATGTTGTATGTACAAGGAATATTTCCTAAGATATATTTCCTAAGATAGGAAAAAATATGACTTATGTTCATGTTTCACACTCATTAAGGCAAATTGTTAAATGGGATACTGTGAGGACATGATTAGGGTCAGCCCTCCATGTTAAGAATTCTGTACAAAGCCACATTTGCTTAAACTGTAACCAGTTCTTCTGTGTGAGTAGAGTAAGTCTAAGTAGTTGTCTCATTACATTTTGCATAGTCATTTTTGTGTAACTGCTAATATCCTAAGCGTGATCATTTTTGATTATGGTGTCCTTTGACATTTATGGGACCTAGGATACCTTCAGGGTTTTTTGTTATTATTTTTGTTTTTGTTTTTAAACTCCAATAGGTCAGATAAAATACAGAAGGAAAGTTCAAATGATTTTTATGTTAAAAAATATTTTTAAGAGCCTAAAGCAGAGTCTTTGATTGCATGTAAGTACTATCTATAAAAATAAAGTCTTAGCATCAGTTTGTGGAGAATAACCAAAAGACTTGACAATAACCTAAGTTTGATGTTTTTCATAGGGTCTCTTTGAACATTAGCTTGGTTATATATAATTAAATGTTACACTTTCCTGGTACTAGTGACAAGAAATGTCTAGTTGCATCATTGTTTCCCCATTTATTTTGAATTTCTTTCTTTTAATTTTATATATAATCTATAAGTTTGGTTTAAGCTGCCTTGATTGTGTTGTATTATGTCTCATGTATCTCTAGTCCCCCAAGACATTTTATCATAAAGTAATAATAGTTTATCAAAGGTCATTTCTACATCTAGTGAATGATCATGTGGTTTTTGTCTTTTAATCTGTTTGTGTGGTGGATTGTGTTCATCAATTTTAATATGTTAAACTTGATTATAGTTGGTAATATTATAGATGTATTCTTAGAGTCAGTTTGCAAATATTTGTTGAAAATTGGTTCAGCTATATTTATAAGGGAAATTGGTCTGTAATTTTTGTTTCTTTGTTGGATTTTCTATGGTTATGTATCAAGGTAATTAGAGTGTTGTAAAAAGAATTAGGTATTGTTGATTCAGTTTTTATTTTGTGGAATGATTTGACGAATATTGGGATTAATTCTTATTTGAATGTCTGGTTCAATTCTATGCTATATATGTGTCTGGCCTTGGGCTTTTTAAATTGAGAAACCTAATTTCTGCTTTATTTAAGTAAGGGTTATGGTAATGTCTATTTAAATTGATCACCTGGTCTGTGTTAGATCAGGAAGTTTATCCGGATCATTCATATTTATCATTCTTGGAGAATATACATATTGAAAGAATGTTTTTATGTAGACTTCCTTGGTGTCTATTGTGATTCCTCTTTTCATCTCCAGTTTTATTTTTTTGGATATTTTATTTACTTATATTTCAGATGTCATACCCATTCTCCATTTCCCCTCCCTGGAAACCCCCTATCCCATGTCTCATCCTCCTTTTTGCTTTTATGTGATTTTAATTACATGCAAGTATTAAGGTCAGTTCTAGGAGGTAGAACTAGCAATAAAATAGATGCAAATAGTCAAGGAACAAGCAAGACAATAAACACAAATGGTCAAAGAACAAGCATCACTGTTTCTAAGTGCTTGTCAGGATAACCAAAATGTCTGAGCCTACTTCCCTGTCCTAGCCCAAAGCCATTTTCATGTCTGAGGCCTACATCTTTGTTCTAGCCTAAGATTTGAATTCCTGCCTGAAATTACTTCTTTGTTCTAGCATAATATCAGATTCCTGTCTGTAGCCCACTTCCTTGTCCTTGGCCAATGTCAGATTCTTGCCAGGCAGCCCCAAAGGCTCTCTTCCTCTCCCCTTTTTTTATTTCATTAACAAGACTGAGCCTGTCTTAGGTCATTCTGACAAGAATGCCTTCCTTACCCATCATGGAATATGTATTATCCAAAGCAATACACGTAAAGCTCTGTGCAGAATCTTACTCATCCTTGGCTTGTCAGGCTGTAAATAACTGTCTGGGGGTCCATTTTCAGGTTCAAGCCATGTATTTTGGCTGCCAACTTGATGATGTTGTTAAAGACAAGCTTTAACATGATGGACATTAATAAAAGTATTCCCAGGACATGATTAAGCTATGTATTCCATTCTTGAAGCTTGACCAAAATAGAAATAACTGGCCTCAAACCATGGATAATTTTATCAGCAGTATCTGCAGCATCAAAGCTCAGCAGAACAGCATTCTTTAAATTCATAAGCTCAGTATACAAAGTTAAATCATCCAGAGAGTTGTTAGAATTAAGCCAAATACCCTGCAAGTATCTTTAAACTTTTTCCTAATTATAATGACTACCACTGTAAATTTTAGAACTAACATGAATTCAATGGTATTTGGCATGACACTCGAGATGGCTCCTTATTCATAAACTCTGAACTTCCTTCCAATAATTTGAATAGGATAAAGAGCATCAATCTGTTGTTCCAAATGCCTATCTAAATCCTCTTGTATATTCAACACATTAGTAACATTTTTTTGTGTATGATTAACAAAAGTAGCTGTCTTAACTTCTTCTGTCAAAGAAATTGCAGAAGAAGTGGTACTGCCAATTAATGTAATTAATACCTTTGTAACAGCGAGAATCAAGCCCACTACCCTCCCACTTCTGCTTAAAGCCTGACTCACTTCTTCCAGTACTTGAAAGCTTTTTTCAGAAGACCAAATTTCTGAGATACTCAGGGGAATAAAACAAAAGCTGACATGCCGTGTTTCAACACACTAACATAATTACAAAGTATACAGTCAATGCTTCTTACATTAAATACTGTAGAAGAAACAAAAGTAATTTTAACTTGACAATTAAAAGTGCCTTAACACATGTACTAACACTTGTTTGAAATCTAAATCCTGCCCCTACTTTATCTCTTGCTAACATAACGTCATAGAGAACTGCAGCCAGCTTCCAAATATGTCTCTGAAAATGTCCAGAACCAGTCTTCTAAATGAAGTCTGTTATTTCCAATATTGGATTGATTTCTACACCAGTCCATGATTGAGTCCAAATAACTTGTCACATTTAAGAAAAATAGTTATAATAACAAGAGGCATTATAACTTCTCTTTTTGATTCTCTGTTCAAAAAGTTCTAAAAACTTTAGACAAGGGAGCTTGTCCCATCAGGGATATAGGTAAGCAATGGTTGGTCTGGAACATATCTCCAGTACTGCTTCCCAGTCACCATTGTCAGGGCACTCAGCAAGCTCACAGGTCAGCATCATTCTTTGTCCTGGAATCACCATGTCTCACCCATCGCTCTGGCAGCCACCATGCTCCTTCAGCATCCTATAGAAAAAACACAGACATGCCCTCTTCCCCATATTAAACAGCTGATTGGGATCATGCCCTATGCTAGTAAGTAGATCATTCCTTTTCACCTATGTATAAGTATGCCTACTTGTAGAATATTATAGGCACTCAGCAGAAAGTTCCTTGGCATTTGATTTTAAAAATTTAAAATAAAAAGAACATGATTTAAATAAATTTGTGGTATGCAGGGATATACCTCCCCCTTATTTTATGAAGTAATTGTTTTGAATTTCCATAGACCCCTTCCACAGTCCCTTGTCCTTGACAATTATAAGGAATCCCAGTAATATGGGTAATACTAAATTGTTGACAAAAAGTCTCAAATGCTCAACTGCAATAGCCAGTTCCATTATCAGTTTTTTTTTTAATTATTGGATATTATATTTATCTACATTTCAGATGTTATTCCCTTCCCCATTCCCCCTTCCCATAAACCCCTTATGCCATCCCCCCCTCCTACTACTTCTATGAGGGTGTATTCCCACCCATCCACCCTCTCCCACCTCCCTGCCTTCGAATTCCACCACACTGGGCCATGCAGCCTTCATGGGACCAAGAAGCTCCACTCCCACCAATGCCTGACAAGGCCATCCTCTCCTACATATACAGCTAGAGCAATGGATCCCTCCATGTACATTCCCAGGCTGGCAGTTTAGACCCTGGGAGCTCTGATTGGTTGATATTGTAGATCTTCCCATGGGGCCACAAGCCCCTTCAACTCCTTCAGTCTTCTCCATTAGGAACCTTGTGATCAATAACCTGCAATATTCCACCTCTGTATATGCCAAGCTTCCGTCAGCATGTACTTCATGACATCTAAAACAGGGTTTGCATTTCATGATTGCACCTGGGATGGATTGGTAAAGATCTTTTCCCAATCTGTTGGTTGCTGTTTTGTCCTATTGACAGTGTCCTTTGCCTTACAGAAGTTTGCAATTTTATGAGGTTCCATTTGTTGATTCTTGATCTTAGAGCATAAGCCATTGGTGTTCTGTTCAGGAACTTTTTCCCTCTGCCTATGTGTTCAAGGCTCTTCCCCAACTTTCTCTTCTATTAGTTTCAGTGTATCTGGTTTTATGTGAAGGTCCTTGATCCACTTGGACTTGAGCTTTATACAAGGAGATAAGAATGGTTCTATTTGCAGTCTTCTATATGCTGACCTCCAGTTCAACCAGCACCATTTGTTGAGAATGCTGTCTGTTTTCCCTGAATAATTTTAGCTCCTTTGTCAAAGATGAAGTGACCATAGGTGTGTGGGTTCGTTTCTGGGTCTTCAATTCTATTCCACGGATCTTCCTGCCTGTCTCTGTACCAATACCAGGCAGTTTTTTATCACTATTGCTCTGTAGTACAGCTTGAGTTCAGGGATGGCGATTCCTCCAGAAGTTCTTTTATTGTTGAGAATATTTTTCGCTATCCTGGGTTTTTTGTTATTCTAAATGAATTTGAGAATTTCTCTTTCTAACTCTGTAAAGAATTGAGTTAGAATTTTGATGGGGATTGCATTGAATCTGTAGATTGCTTTCTACAAGATGGCCATTTTTACTATATTAATCCTGCCAATCCATGAGCATGGGAGATCTTTCCATCTTCTGAGATCTTCTTCCATTTCTTTCTTCAAGGACTTGCAATTCTTGTCATACAGATCTGTCACTTGCTTGGTTAGAGTCACACCTAGGTATTTTATATTGTTTACTATTGTGAAGGGTGCTCTTTCTCTTATTTTCTCTCGTGGCCCGTTTATCCTTTGATTAGAGGAAGGCTACTGATTTGTTTGAATTAATTTTCTATCCAGCCATTTTGCTGAAGTTGTTTATCAGGTTTAGGAGTTCTCTGGTGGAAGTTTTGGGGTCATTTAAGTATACTATCATATCATCTACAAACTGTGATAGTTTGAAGTCTACCTTTCCAATTTGTATCCCTTGAACCTCCTTTTGTTGTCTGATTGTTCTGGCTAGCACTTCAAGTACTATAATAGGTAGGGAGAGAGTGGGCAGTCTTGTCTAGTCCCTGATTTTAGTGGAAATGCTTCAAGTTTCTCTCCATTTAGTTTGATGTTGATTACTGGTTTGCTGTATATTGTTTTTACTATGTTTAGGTAGGGACCTTGAATTCCTGTCTTTTCCAAAACTTTTACCATGAAGGGATGCTGAATTTTGTCAAATGCTTTCTCAGCATCTAGTAAGATATCATTTTTTTTCCTTTGAGTTTGTTTATATAGTGGATTACATTGATGGATTTCGATATATTCTGCACTCCTGGGATAAAGCCTACTTGATCATGATGGATGATTGCTTTGATGTGTTCTTGGATTCTGTTTGTGAGAACTTTATTGAGTATTTTTGCAACGATATTGATAAGAGAGATTGGTCTGAAGTTCTCTCTCTTTGTTGTGTCTTTGTGTGGTTTAAGTATGAGCATAATTGTGGCTTTATAGAATGAATTGGGTAGTGTTCCTTCTGTTTCTACTTTGTGGAATATTTCAAAGAGAATTGGCATTAGGTCTTCCTTGAAGGTGTGATAGAATTCTGCACTAAATCCATCTGGTCCTGGGCTTTTTTTGGTGGGGAGACTTTTAATGACTGCTTCTATTTCTTTAGGGTTATGGGACTATTTAGATGGTTTATCTGCTCCTGATTTAACTTTGGTACCTGGTATCTGTCTAGGAAATTGTCCATTTCATTCAGATTTTCCAGTTTTGTTGAGTATAGGCTTTTGTAGTAGGATCTGATGATTTTTTAAATTTCCTCAGTTTCTGTTGTTATGTCCCCCTTTTCAGTTCTGATTTTATTAATTTGGATGTTGTCTCAGTGCCCTCTGGTTAGTCTGGCTAAAGATTTATCTTTCTTGTTGATTTTCTCAAAGATCCAGCTCCTGGTTTTGTTGGTTCTTTTTGTTTCTACTTGGTTAATTTCAGCCCTGAGTTTGATTATTGCCTGCCATCTACTCCTCTTGATTGTATTTCCTTCCTTTTGTTCTAGAGCTTTCAGGTGTGCTGTCAAACTGCTAGTGTATGTTCTCTCTGCTTTCTTTCTCTAGTCACTTAGAGCTATGAGTTTTCCTCTTAGCACTGCTTTCCTTGTGTCCCACAAGTTTTGGTATGCTGTGTCTTCATTTTCATTAAATTCTAAAAATTCTTTGATTTCTTTATTTCTTCCCTGACCAAATTAACATTGAGTATAGCGTTGTTCAGTTTCCATGTGCATGTGGGCTTTCCATTGATTTTACCATTATTGAAGACCAGCCTTATCTGTGGTGATCTGATAAGATACATGGGATAATTTCAATTTTCTTGTATGTGTTGAGGCCTGTTTTGTGATCAATTATATGGTCAATTTTGGAGAAGGTACCATGAGGTGCTGAGAAGAAGGTATATTCTTTTGTTTTTGGATGAAATGTTCTATAGATATCTGCCAAATCCATTTTGTTCATACCTTCTCTTAGTTTCAGTGTGACTCTATTTAATTTCTGTTTCCATGATCTGTCCAGTGCTGAGAGTGGGGTATTGAAGTCTCCCACTATTAATGTGTGAGGTGCAATGTGTGCTTTGAGCTTTAGTAAAGTTTATTTTATGAATGTGGGTGCCCTTTCATTTGGAGCATTGATGTTCAGAATTGAGAGTTCATCTTGATTGATACTTCCTTTGATGAGTAAGAAGTATCCTTATCTTGCTTGATAACTTTAGTTGAAAGTTAATTTTATTTGATATTAGAATGGCTACTCCAGCTTGTTTCTTGGAAGATTTGTTTGAAAAATTGTTTTCCAGCGTTTTATTCTGAGGTAGTGTCTGTCTTTGTCACTGAGGTGCATTTCCTGTATGTAGCAAAATGCTGGGTCCTGTTTATGTACCCACTCCATTTAATCTCTCTTTTTATTGGGGAATTGAATCCATTAATGTTGAGATATTAAGAAAAAGTGATAGTTGCTTCCTGTTACTTTTGTTATTCAAGGTGGAGTTATGTTTGTGTGGCTGTTTTCTTGTGGGTTTATTGGAAGAAGATTATTTTCTTCCTTTTTCTAGGGTATAATTTCCTTCCTTGTGTTGGTGGTTTCCCTCTATTTTCCTTTGTAGGGCTGGATTTGTGGAAAGACATTGTGCAAATTTGGTTTTGTCATGGAATATCTTGGTTTCTCCATCTATGGTAATTGAGAGTTTTGCTGGGTATAGCAGCCTTGGCTGGCATTTGTGTTCTCTTAGGGTCTGTATGATATCTGCCCAGGATCTTCTAGAGTTTATAATCTCTGGTGAGAAGTCTGGTGTAGTTCTTATAGGTCTGCCTTTATATGTTACTTGACCTTTTCCCCTTACTGCTTTTAATATTCTTTCTTTCTTTTATGCATTTGGTGTTTTGATTATTATGTGACAGGAATTTCTTTTCTGATCTAGTCTATTTGGAGTTCTGCAGGCTTCTTGTACGTGCGTAGGCATCTCTTTCTTTAGGTTAGGGAAGTTTTCTTCTATCATTTTGTTGAAAATATTTACTGGCCCCTTAATTTGGGAATCTTAGCTTTCTTCTATACCTATTATCCTTAGGTTTTTGTCTTCTCATTGTATCCTGGATTTCCTGGATGTTTTGGGTTAGGAATTGTTTGCATTTTGCATTTTCTTTGTTAATTGTGTCAATCTTCTTATGGTATCTTCTGCACCTGAGATTCTTTCTTCTATCTCTTGTATTCTGTTGGTGATGCTTGCATCCCTGACTACTGATCTCTTTCCTAGGTTTCTATCTCCAGGGTAGTTTCCCTTTGTCATTTCTTCATTGTTTCTACTTCCATTTTTATGTCCTGGATGGATTTGTTCAATTCCTTCACCTGTTTGGTTGTGTTTTCTTACAATTCTTTAAGGGATTTTTATGTTTCCTCTTTCAGGGCTTCTGTCTGTTTACCTGTGTTGTCCTGTATTTCTTTAAGGGAGTTATTTATGTCCTTTTTAACGTCCTCTATCATCAACATGAGAAGTGATTTTAAATTTGAATCTAGCTTTTCTGGTGTCATGGGGTATTCAGGACTTGCTATGTATGGCAGGAGAACTGGATTCTGATGATGCCAAGTAACCTTGGTTTCTGTTGCTTATGTTCTTACGCTTACCTTCTGCCATCTGGTTATCTTTATTGCTACCTTCACTCACTGTCTCTGACTGGAGCCTGTCTGTCCTGTTTTCTTAGCTGTCTCAGAACTCCTCAGAGTCTAGCTGTCTCTGTGATTCTGTGATCCTGAGATCCTGGGTGTAAGAGCTCCTGGGAATCAGGCTGCTTCTGGGATCCTGAAATCCTGGTGTGACCAAGCTGATCCTATGATCCTATTCCCCTATGTTCTTGGATATGTTAGAGCTCCTGGGAGTCTAGCCTCTTCTGGGTTTGGGGGAGATTGGCTGCAAAGCACAGGCACAGACTGGAAGGATGCTCCAGTTTTATTCATACGGATATTTTCTCTCTTTTACTAAATTTTACTAATAGTTGATCAGTCTTTATTGATTTTTCTCAAAGAACCAAGTCATTTCATTGAATCTTTATATTATTTTTGTTGATATCTATCTATCTATCTATCTATCTATCTATCCATCCATCCATCCATCCATCCATCCATCCATCCATCCATCTACTTACTTTACGTCAGCCCTGAGTTTGATTCTGTCTTGTCATGGACTCTTTTTGTACAATGTGTAGAGTGGCTAGATCACAATCTATCCCTCAATTTGACGTACATACATACATACATACATACATACAAACATCCTAGACCAAATGAAAGGAAAGGGAGTGAAACTGAATATGATTATACATTACTATTCCTCAGAGTCATCCATATTATTAAAATACAGCAAGAAAATTTAATTGCAATGTTATATACAATGTATTTTTAATTCTCTGGGAATTAGATATAAGTTCAGCACTTACACATCTTGCTTTATAGTAGTATTACTTGGACCAATTATGAAAACCAATGAACATGGAACTGACGTACACATTTGTTGTGGACTTACACATTTGTTGTAGATGACCGATGTGTTTGTCCAATTACTGTTCATATGGCTTGGTTTCTGCCTCCAAGACCTATGGATCCTAAGGATGGGTTCTTTGTAGCTTGAACATCTCAAGGTTGAACAAGGTTCACAAGTTTTTATTTTAGTATGACCTGGGGATTGTGCTATTACTATAGCCATGGGTACCCTTAAGGACTTTTACCTTTAGGCTTAGGTAGGCCTTTGATGCCTCATGCCCTAACTTTTGTTGAGATGACTTGACTTGCTAATTTCTCTCCTGAATTTAGGTTAGAAAATGTAAGTAAAGAGGAAAACACATTCCTTATTAATAAAACATAGAATGAGGTATTAGGAGGGTAGATCACAGGAATCAGGGGAGAGATAGAAAGTAAATGACAATATAATTGTTCTTCCCCAGGAAATATAAAGAAATTTAGCATTTGTGTAAGGACAACTGTAAGGATTTGTTATATCTGTTGGAGAGTCTAGGAGTCAACTAATATAGTAATTCTCCATCCAACAAATTGTATACTCTGCAGCACTGAGACAGGTTCCAGTCACTGTGAAGTATCAGTAACTGCAACCTCTCTCAATGCTGTAAGACTCACAGAACACAGAGGTTGTCATGGTAATAATATGGTCATCTTGGTATAAGTGCATGTAGCCAGAAGGTATGTATCCCGATATGATGTTGAATTTTAGATACTATCACAACAGATATTCTACTTAATTCCAATGGGGAATCATTACTTTGTAATTAGATAAGAAAATCTAGAAGAAATGAGGACATATTAATATATAAAAGAAAATATTTAGTTTATTTTTTGAAATTGAAAAGCTTTCCTAGAGACTGAAAGTAGCTGAAAGGTTATTCTCTAAGTAAACTTCATGATTAAAACAGTAACTAGTTATTCTCAAACAAATAGATTAGTGTGGGGGTGACATGTTTTATTGATGCTCTCATGATTCCTGGAACAGATCATTGAACCTAGAGTGGCACAAAATCCATACTAAATATGTTGTATGTAGTACTTTACCTAGTTTGATGTCAGTCACATTAAAATACAAGTGAAAGATACAAGTGTAGAGGAGGGCTCATCATGTTCCTCATATGTTTTATGGTTTAAGTGGTATAGGTATAGTTACCCTTGATGCAGTGTTTTGTTTGGTCATTTTTTACTTCCTGGAACTATGTTTCTAAGAATAATTTTATGTGTTCAAATTCCAACTCCTAAGCATATAGAGGTTTATGACATAATCATATTAAGTTTTGTTCATCTGATAAAAATCAAATTAAGCCAAATGTATCTGCTTTTTGCAGTATCCAGGTAAAGAGTGCTGGTCAAGAGATTTAGTGGTAGAAATACAATGTTAAACACAGTGTAGCTGGTTCTCCATAAGACTTAAAAGAAATGGTATCAAGGTTCAGATTTCGTACTGTATATGGAGGTATGATCACATCCAGAGGGATGATAAGGCAAAAATGTGCATCACCTCCATGTTTATGTCTTATGAAGGATGTGATACTTATTTTTTGTGCTACTTAATTCAAATTAAAAATACTAGTAGATTAAAAAGCTCCATCAATAAATTAGATAATAAAATGTAAAATTCTTAGAAGATGAGATACAGATGTCCAATGTGAAATTTATTCAGTATAACTACCAGCTATCATAAAATAATTTTTTATTGGAAATTTTACTTACATTTCAGATGTTCTCTCCTTACCCCATTTCCCCCCTCCCTCCCAGGAACTCACTATCCCTTCCCCCCTCTTCCCGCCTCCACGTTGGTGTACCCCCACCCACCCTCCCCTGTACCTCACCTCCCCACCCTCGAATATCACTCCCACACACAACGCCCAGCCTTCGTGGGACCAAGGATCTCCTCTCCCACTTATATATAGCTCCCTTGCATATATAGCTGGAGCCTTGAGTCCCTCCCTAAGCGCTCCCAGGCTGGTAGTTTAGACCCTGGGGCTCTGGTTGGTTGGGATTGTTGCTTTCCTCATGGTGTCGCGAATCCTCTCAACTCCTTCAGCCTTCACTCTATCTTCTCCATTGGGAACCCCGTGATCAGTTTAATGGTTAGCTGTGGGCTTCTGCCTCTGAGTATGTCAGACTCTTGCAGACCTCTGAGGAGACAGCTATATCAGGCTCCTGTCAGCATGTACATCCTGACGTCCACATCTGTGGGAAAATCCGGCGGCCCGCAGTGGAGCAGGCCCCAGGCCCATGCAGCAGCGGCCCGGGACCTGTGAGGTGGAGGCTGCCTGGAGGCTTCCAGGCAGCCTGTCTCACATACCGGAGGAAGGTCCCAGGTTCCAGTGGCTGGAGGCGGTGGCAGGCATGGCAGGCCCCAATGATACGAGGAAGTCCTTGGTTCCAAAAGGGTTTATTGTCATGGCGGATGGTAGATGGATCTGGATGTACCCCCCTAAACTCAGGGCAGACCTGAGTTAAGTAGGGAGGGAGAAAGTGGGAGGTTCTGGGGAGGAATGGCTCTGCCCTCTGACCTTCATTAGTATGTAAATCTCTAGGGCCTGAGGCCTGTAGTTACACCCTCTACTTGTGCACTTTTTTTGGGAGGGGCTGTAATGGCCTTTGTGACTGAACAATGTAGGTCCATGGAGATTAGACTGTTTTTCAGGACCCTGAGTTCTGGGGGTGTGGCCGAACTCCTGCCATTTCTCCCTTGGAGTCTCGGGGTTCTAGGCCCATGCCCAGCCAAGAACCAGGATACCCTTACACAGTCCCACACACATCAATGTCTACCTATGGTTACTGCACATGGGATGGATATCCAGGTGGAATGGTCTGTAGATGGTCCTCCTTCAGTTTCTGTCCTGCATTTTGTATCCATATTTGCTCCCTTGAGTATTATGTTACTCCTTCTGAGAAGGACTGAAGCCCCCCCCCCCTTGGTATTCATTCTTCATGAGCTTTATGTGGTTTGTGAGTTGAAACTTGGGTATTTCAAGCTTCTGGGCTAAAATCCAATAATCAGTGAGTGAATACCATGTATATTCTTTTGTGATTGGGTTACTTCACTCAGGATGATATTTTCTAGTTCCATCCATTTACATAAGAATTTACCAAATTCATTGTTTTTAATAGCTGAATAATATTCCATTGTGTAAATGTACCACATTTTTTGTATCCGTTCCTCTGTTGAAGGACATCTTGGTTCTTTCCAGCTTCTGGCTATTATAAATAAAGCTGCTATGAGATTACAGCAATTATTTACTTAGGTTTTATTCTATGCCTTGTTTTCTGTATCCTTTGTTGTCTTCTGTTCTCACTCATTGTTTCTGTTTTGGTTGTGCAAATGTTTCATTGGCAGCTTCTGAAAGGTTACAAGGGCAGTTAATTTGTTAGACATTACATGATTTAAAAGTGTATTATTTTAACATTACAGTGGAATGACCATTAGCTTGAATGTATACTTCTTGGTTGAAATTTATTTCATCGTGTATTTTAAAACCTTACTACATTGTTTTACCTCTTGTATGGTTGAAATTTATGTATGAATAGTTTTGTGTTTTGCTAAAAGGTTAATGGCTTATTTTCCTTTGTGGTTTTCTCAATATTATGGAATGCTATAATGAAGTACTTCTAGTCTGTTTATGTGTCTTTGACTTCGGAACTAGAAAAAGTGCTTTATTCCTAATGCTCTTGCCTTTCATTCTGCTCTGTATTTATTATTGTCCCTCACTATATGTTCAGTTCTTCTATGATGCAACTCCCAATTATTCAGGCAAAACCCCACTAAATTGACCCTTTAATTTTATTTCTGCTCTTTTGTTTTTAATTTGTCATTTTTGTCTACTTCAAAATTTTCTCAGTCTTATCCTCCTTTTTTGTTCTCAGATGCTATGTTAATTTAAAATGATACAGAAGAAATCCCCTGGTCATTTTTCCTTAGTTTTTTTAAGACAGTTTTTTTTTTTCTGTTCCATGTTTATAAGCATTTTATTTTCTTCATAGTTCATACTGGCATGAAATTTGCTCTGTAATTCTAGCTAGCCTCAAATAATTTATTATTCTGTCTCTTTCCAAGTGCTAGGAATGACAGGTGTGCACCATCATTTTTGGCTATTATTTTTTCAGATATTCATTAATACTTGTATTTTTCCAATATTTAAGAATTTTTAAAAATAAAATAAAAAAATCTGAGTAAAATTTTAAAGGGATAGTTGTCAACTATGTTTCCTGCTCTAGAGTGATCTGACTTGAGCACTTAGCTGATGAAAATGATTTCTGCATCTTGTTATTTCTTTTTTAATTGGATATTGTCTTTATTTACATTTCAAATGTTATCCCCTTTCCAGTTCCTCCCCAAACATCCCCATCTTCTCCCCCTGCTTCTATGAGAGTGTTCCCCCACCCACCCACTCCCACCTCCCCACCCTGGCATCCCCCTACACTGAGGCATCTAGCCTTCACAAGATCAAGGGACTCTCCTCCCATTGATGCCAGATAAGGCCATCCCTGTTACATATGTGACTGGAGCAATGGGTCCCTCCATGTGTACTCTTTGATTGGTAGTTTAGTCTCTGGGCGCTTTGGGGGTTCCTGTTGGTTGATACTGTTGTTCTTTCTGTGAGTTTGCAAACACCTTTAGGGTCCTTCAGTCCTTCCTCTAAATCCTCCATTGGGGACCCAGTGCTCAGGCCAATGGTTGGCTGTGAGCATCTGCCTCTGTATTTGTCAGGCTCTTGCAGAGCCTCTCAGGTGACAGTTTCATCATGCTCCTGTCAGCAAGCACTTCTTTGCATTAGTAATAGTGTCTGGTTTGGTGTCTGCAGATGGGATGGATCCCTAGGTGCAGCAGTCTCTGGATGGCCTTTCCTTCTGTCTCTGCTCCACACTTTGTCTCTGTATTTCCTCCCTTGAGTATTTGTTCACCCTTCTAAGAAGGACCCTTTATCATAGCATTGTTAATGAATCTTCATCAATCTTTAAATGGCATGTTCAACTGGAAAAATTCGTAGCTATTGGAACTGTATGTATTAGTAATTGAAAGAAATGTTAGCAAGTCAGATTAACTCTTCTTTTGTACTATCTTTCTTTTAAGGCTGTTTGGGGAAACCCATACCTTTACTCTAGAATACATACACAGTCGTGATATATATATATATATATGGTTGAATAGGAAAACATTGTACTAGTTTTAGCAATTTGAGAAGGAAATGGGACTTATTTTATTGCTCATCAAACAGACTTCCAACTATATCACCTAACCCCTTCATGCTCTTCCTAGTGTCTAACATTAAATGTTCATAATGTTACCAATCCCTGAAGAGTTACATAATAGAAATAGGTTTTTTTCTTTGATCGATATCGTACCACTTATTTACCATCTGGAATTTGTGTGTGTGTGTGTGTGTGTGTGTGTGTGTGGTTTATTGGTTATGGATGCTTTCACTGTTCTAGTTCAAGTGAGTAAAAAGTAGATCAATATAAAATCTCAACTTATTACATGGTATCCTGTGACTTTTTTCATTCTAAAAATATGTGTTCACATCATTTTTCAATGGATTTTCTTAAGTATTCTTGGTAGATTTCTGGATACTTGGTCACACACTAATTGAATGTGAGTGCTAACTGCTGTTTGAACAATTAAGAACATCAACTGATCAAAGGCAGGCTGATCTGACTAAAGTGTTTTTTCTACCACATTTTCATACTCTTTGATTGGTTAAAAGACATTAAATGTTTTATTTTTTTATTCCTTTTCCTAGGTATTGTGAATAGAGCAGCCATGAACACGATGAGCCAGTATCTGTGGAATAAAATGTTAAGTCCTTTAGGCATGTTGCTAGAACATTTCAAAAAACATTTCATGCCTTAGTGTTAATTATAATTTTTATAGTTTTCTTTATTTTTGAGGTAAGCTTGATTAATCTCCCTATCAAATGTTTGAATATAACCTATCATTACATTTTTATGTATAGCAGTAATGCAAACTCTATATGTGACCTAAAAATATAATTTTTCAGAAACTTAACACAATGTACATTTAAATTGTCTCACATATGAACACAAGTATGTACTTTATTGATATTATATTATAGTACAGACTTTTCTTAATATAGCCTTAAACTTTTTGTATATTTTATTGGTCAATAATTTATTTTTATATTTTCTATTGTCACTTTTAAATATATAGTCTGCCCATCACATGCAAGGACAGATTATTGTTTATAAAGAAATTGTGGAGCTGGATAGATGTGTTTGTAGGTAAAAGTTCTCACTTTGCAAGGATAAGGACCTGAGTTTGAATCTCCAACATTCACTATAAATAAGTCAAAATCAGTAGCAAGGTATAAAATATTATCAGCATCTCCCTGTAGTTCCTGAGTTGTTTGTAGTTCTTCGTTTTAAGGACAAAGCCTCAAGTACTTTTTTCTATCCAGTTTGACATGTCTTGGTTTCATCCTTGTTCAGTTCACATTTGGACAGACATTTTGGGGGTAGAATTAAATAAATTTTATGTTTATGTTTTCCATTTAATAAACTTTCATCTTTCTCTTTGTGTGTGTGTTCCTCATGGTAATTATATTCTTAGGTATTAACATTGGAAGACTGCAGACAGTACTAGGGAATGTTTCAAAAACAAACAGCTTCTGGCTATTACGAATAATGCTGCTATGAACATAGTGGAGCATGTGTCCTTGTGGTATGGTGGAACATGGGGGTGACCTTAGCCAAAATCTCCAACAGTGGGGAGAGGGAACTGAAAGAGTCCACCTCCAATAGAAAGACAGGGCCTTAAGTGACTGAAGGAAAGGAGGTCTAATGACTAGTCCAACTATGGATCCATCCCATGGCCAGGCACCAAGGGCTGACATTATTACTGATGCTATGATTTGCTTATAGACAGGAGCCTGGCATCTATGTCCTCTGAGCGGCCCTACAAGCACAAGCCGCTGACTGAGACATTTGCAGATACTTCCACCCAACCCTTGGACCCCTTTGGTTGAATTAGGGGAAGGATTGAAGAAGTTGAAAGGGAGAGTGATCCCATAGGAAGACCAGCAGTCTCAACTTACCAGACCCCAGGGAATTCCCAGAGACTGAGCCACCAATGAGGCTTATATGCTAGAGCTGGCTGGTTCAAGCTTCCCCTTGCACATACATAGCAGAGGACTGCTTGGTCTGGCCTCAGAGAGAAAAGAGGAGCTTAGTCCTTGATACTTGACGCCCCAGGGAAGGGGGGGGACCTGGTGGTGGGATACACCCTCTCAGAGGCGAGGAGGGGGAGGAATGAAATGAGGAACTCTAGTGAGAGGGACTGGGAGTGGAACAATGACTGAAATGTAAATAAACCTTTTTTAAAGAACTGCTTCCAAGTGAATATAAGGAACTGCTAAATGACAGTCCAGAGAGTTAGCAAGGATGACAAAGGGATTATGCTAATACCTCAAGGTGCTGTGCTCTAGAGTTCAAGATGAGTCAGGGATCTCTGTCCTCTAGAGAACACATACAATTTAATTTTTTATCCCAGCATCAGCTTAGGTGTGATTCCCTCTTTGCTTTGACTGCTAAGAAGCTTAGAGAAAAATTTACTCGATGTCCTTTCAGAACACTGAGAACAGAAAGGTGTCCACTCCAGATATTCAGTCTTAGTTCCTGATTAACTGATCTGAAGTCTTGGCTCCTGTTTAACTGATGAGAATTGTCAGGATAGGACTGGTTGTGTAGGAATTTGGAAATGTATTATAAATAAAAGATGGTATTAAATGTGGGAACATTGGCATCAAGGGAATTTGGAATCAAGTCTCTGTCTGCAACATGGGAGACCTTGACAACCATATGGCTTCCCACACTATGGGTATCCTCATTCATAAAATGGGTGATGGGAAGGAATCCCTGGAGGATACTGAATAAATATATAGGCCAGAATTGTGAGCATAATCCAACATGGAGACATTTTCTCATTCACCATCCACCAACTTATATCCAGGCCTGTTGTCATACAGGATGGCTGTGAAGGGCTTCTTGTTTATGTTGCTCACCTTGGGAGCCAGACCAAAGATGTAGGTGTGGGTGTGGGGTATCCACCAAAAGTAAAAACATGGTAATGATTGGCACCTACCTTTCTGATGGCCCGGAACATCTCCACTACCTCATGCAGTGCCTGCCTGGCTTTGCCCTCATGGAACCAATCATCCTGACTTCTTCCACTAGAAACAAACAAACAAACAAAAAAAAAAAAAAAAAGAAGCCTTTGGGATACTTTGTTAGGATCCCAGGCTACTTCCACCATCCAAGAGTGGAGGGCCACGTTATTCTGATTCAACTCTTACTGCATGTCCCTGGGCTGAAAGAGACCTATGAGGTAATACACCCTGGAGAGGTCAAAGGTCACCAGTTCAGTGTGTTTCCAGACATAGTTGAGAGAATTTATGTCTGGGTTGGAAGTTCTTCCAAATTCTGATGAGATCCAGGCAGTCCAGCCTTGTGCCTCTGCCCTTCTTATTCAGTTCATATCTCACATCAGTTCTGTTTTTCAAGTACATGTAATTCTGACTACCATCCATGATCACCTTGGAGATGGCCACAAAGGGAAACTTGTCCATCTCCAACTGTGTCTCCTTCCCCTCCCCCCTGTGTTGGCCAGCCCATCAGGATGAGGGCAGCCATCACTGGAGATACCCATACTGTATCCCAGGAGGAGGGATGGGATAGAGAGTTTCGGGAGGGAGAGGGAGAAAATGGGGTAAGAGGAGAACATCTGAAATGTAAATAAAATATCAAATAAAAAAAAGTTTTAAAAAAAAAAAGAGGAAAGGATTTATTTGCCTTATGCTTTCAAATCATAGTCCATTACTTAGGGATGTTAGGACAGGAAATTAAACTGTAAGTATGGCAGAACGCTACTTATTGGATTACTTCCTCAAAAGCTTATGTGTAGCCTAGGACCATTTGCCGAAAGAATGGAACTGCCTAAAGTGGACTAAACCCTCTTAAATCAGTTAACAAGACAATGACCCACAGATATGTTCACAGGCTAATATGATCTAGGCCATTTGTCATTCAAGGTTTTCCTCTCAGATGAACCTAGCCTGCGTCAAGTTTACAATTAAAGCTAAATAGGACGTATGGTGAATTACATATAAATATATCACCCATGTTCCAGTAGAGGTTCTTATACCCACAGATATATTGAATTTTTTTATTTTCTGCTTTATCTATTTATTATATGCTTGCTTTATTTTATGGTGTTTAATGCTATTGTTTATTACCAATGGAAGACATTTCCCAGTTATCTGAGTAAGAATTCCTTTTGTATATACTGATAAGTTAAACTTTCATATTACCTTGATAAGGGATGTGGAACAGAAGGAGGGTAGATCAGGAGAGGAATAAAGTCTGGACTGTAAAAATAAAAAAAGATTAAAGAATAAAAAGTAAAAAAAAAAAAAAATGTGTTGCTGAGTTATATATCCTGAACCCCACCAGTTACTTTACATGAAACAACTGTTAATTATATTTTTAATGAAGAGAGGACTTAAGAATAAAATTTCCAAGGATTATATTTGGGTAGGAATCAGGAAGAATGTAATTACTGAAATTTTACTTGTGTTTCTAAGTCACATTTTCATTTGCAAATGTTTGATTTTCTCATATTTGCCTAATATATTACTAGTGGTATCCCTGCAGCATAGACTAAATACCGTCTTTGGTATTAGATATACATGAAGGTAGAAACAGCCATTTCTGTAAAGATACTTCCACATTCCTGACAGTGAAGTGAGCTTTTAGTGGATGTTTCTGTGTTATTTCTATCATCATTGCTTCATAGAAAATATGAATATATAAGAAGTCACAAAGTGAATGGCTGATGCTAAAATTTTTAAAATGTCATTTCTCAATTTTGATTTTAAAAACCAACTGTTACAGTGAAGGACAAGTTTCAAAAATGCATAATTAAAAAAGATACTCTCAAGAAGGTTAAGAAGCTGAAGGGCCCAAATGAGAATGCCTCAATCCCACTTGGGAGGGAGAAGAAAGCAATCATGGGGCAGAGGGAGGGAGGGAGGGAGGGACCTGGATGGGAGAGGGGACAGTGAAGGGAAAGGGGAACATGATCAGCTATTTGGGGTTGAGGGAGGAAAACAAGACTGAATCCCTGAGGTCCAGCAGAAAGAATGTAAACAGGCAAGCTCTGGACTAGGAGGTGGGGGACCCTCTAGAATGTACCAGACACCTGGAAGTTGAGACTCTCGGGTCTCAAAGAGAGGATGAAATGTCCTACAGTGGGCAGAGGTAACTTGTAGAGTCCACCTCCAGTAGAAAGGGCATCAACTGGGGATGAGATTGCCATCCCACAGTCAAAAACTGTGACCCATAATTGTTCCCATCCGAAAGAACTGAAGGAACAAAAATGGAGAAGAGCCTGAGGAAAAGGAGGTCCAATGACAGGCCAAAATTGGGATCCAGCTCAGGGGGAGGCTCCAAGACTTGACACTATTACTAATGCTATGGTGTACTTACAGACAGGAGCCTGGCATTGATGTCCTCTGAGAGGCCGGCCCTATAAGCACATCCTATATTTTATAATGTATAATCAAATCACAAAGACATTCTTTTCAGGATATAGGGGAAAGACTTCATGAGTGCAAAACAGCATGAGTGCAAATCCAGAAACTTGTTTCTCTTTGAGATAGATTGAGTTCCCTTGTGAAATCTAATTTTTAAGTAAATACAGCAAGAGGAACTTCAAGATCAGTTGTTTTCGGACTTCCTTGGTTGTCATACCAAACCTTAGCTCACTGCAAGAATGTTAAGTTAAAGGATCGTAATTATGAAGTTAAATTTCAGCCTCTTATTAAGTAGATTTCATCAGTATCCTCACAGTTTTGAGGGGGGCCACATAGCTGTGTAAATACTCATTCCCAATTTGAAAACATGTATATTTTAATGGGCTTCTTACTGTTTTACAAGCTGGTCTTGAATCCCTGTGTGCCAGCTACTTTTTATGTGTTTTGAGAAGAGGGAACATCAGTTGAGAAAATGTTCCCACAAGACTTACTTATGGGCTAGCCTGTGGTACATTTTCTTAATGCATGATTAATGTGGGCGAGCCTTCCTAAGTAAGCCGTATCCTCCTCTAGTTGCTTTTTGTCCTGGTATTTTGTCACAGCAATAGAAAGCTATTGGATATGTATGGCCATGTGTTTTGGGAAGGATTTTGGTGACATTTGTATATCCTTATTCAGTTTTCTATTATTATTTTTAGGAATTTATTAAGTATTTCATTTAACACATCTTTAAAATATTCTTTCCTATTCTCCAAATCCTTCCAAATCCTCCTGCTCTATCAACCCAACTTCATGTTTTGTCTCTCTTAAGAAAAAAAAAAAAAAAAAAAAAAAAAAAAAAACAGGAAAAAAGTGGGAGTCTGATTTGTAAAAGCCATCTAACTCTGAGCATGAGGCCTGCCCTAGAATGTGGTTGATATATTCAGGATTACTCAAATTGATTTTCCCTTTCCCAGAAACTATCATTTTGTTGCTCGAAACTGTCAAATAGTTTCTTGTCTAGGGGTGAGACGTTGTACATGCTTCTTTTCCTTCATGCTGTGACTGTTGTCTCGGATGAGCCTGTTTAGGTCTTGTACATGCTCACAGAGTCTTTGTGCTGTTTTATGTGCATCTGCCCTGGTGTGTCCAGAGAATGGTCTTTATTTAAAATTGTCCACTACCTCTGTCTTTTACAATCATTTCAAATTTTCTTCCACAAAAATTTCTCAGCCTCTAGAAGAAGGATGTATAAAAGACAAAGACATCTCATTCAGCGCTGAGTACTTGAAAGTCTTTGTTTCACTGTATGTTGTTCAGCTGTGGGTTTGTTTGGGTTTTTTTTTTTGTTGTTGTTGTTGTTTATTTGTTTGTTTGATTGGGGTTTTTTTTGGTTTTTGTTTTGTTTGTTGCTATGTACAATCTACTGCAAGGAAAATCATCTTTGCTGTTGGTTGAACAGTGCACAGATCTATGGGTATAGCATTATGTCATTAGGAGTCACTGTATTGCTATATTCACTTAACAGAACTATAGTAGTTGATTTTCTTGAGGGCCCATGACCTATCTAGTTTTAGGTCCTTGGCCTTATTAACAGTATTGGATATAGGTGTCATCTCATAGTAGGCCTTAAATCTAATCTGAAAGTATTGAAAAACACATAAAAATGTTAACATTCTTAGTCATCAGGGAAAAGCAAATGAAATTTGAGATTTCATTTTACCCCAGTCAGAATGGCCAAGATTAATAAAACAAATAACATCAGAAGCTAGTGAGGCTACATAGAAAAAGGAACACAAATTCATTACTTGTGGAACTGCTAACTGGTGCATTGAGTGTGGAAATTACTGTGGAAGTTCCTAGAAAAGCTAAGAGTCAATCTACCACAAGACCTAACTGTACATTAGTTCTTAGGAATATACCCAAGAGGCTCTATATCTTACTATAGAGATACTTGCTCATCTATGTCCATTTCTGCCTTCCTCAAAGGTTTTAATCAGGTTTTTATTCAGATACTAAGATCAGTTTTTGAATTTTTTTCACATATCTTGTTTTGACAATGTGTGGTTTACTATATTTTCTGATATACTGGAACTTTAAAACTTCAGGTCTTAATCTTACAGTAGTTGAAATTACAGTTATTGCAAACATATCCAGATTTTCATTATTTTTATTGTTACTATTGTTAAAGTGTTATTTGTATCAAATACACATTTTTATTTATTTTTATTGGTTATTTTATTTATTTACATTTCAAACTTTATCCCTCTTCCAAGTTTCCCCTCCACTAACCCCCATGCCTCCCCCTCCCCACTTCTATGAGGGTGCTCCACAACCCATGTACCTACTCCAGCATCAGTGCCCTAGCATTCCCCCACACTGGGGCATCGAGCCTCTACAGGACCAAGGGTCTCCCCTCCCAGTGATGCCAGATAAGGCAATCTTCTGCTACATATCCAGCTTGAGCCATGGGTACATATGTACTCTTTGGTTGGTGGCTTAGTCCCGGGGAGCTCTGGGGGGGTCTGGTTGGTTGGCATTATTGTTCTTCCTATGAGGTTGAAAACCCCATTCAGCTCCTTCAGTCCTTCCCCTAACTCTTCCATTGAGGTCCCTGTGCTCAGTCTGATGGTTGGCTGCAAGCATCCACATCTGTATTAGTCAGGCTCTGGCAGGAGGTGGCCTCTTCAGATTCCAGATCCCCAGTGAAGTAAGTCATAGCTAAAGTAACCCCCATTGATTCTTGTGTTCCTCCCTTATCTCCTATCTCTGTCCTATCCTGAAGATGCCCCCTACCTCCTCCCATCAGTTACAGCTTTCTATTAATTTTCATGGCCATCTAGCCATTTCTCCCATCCTTCCCTGATCTTGAACCTCTTTCCCCTTCCCATCTTCCTTCCCTTCCTCTTCCCTCCTTCCATCTGTCCTTTATGACTATTTCCCCCCCCCCTTTAAGTGAGATTCGAGCTTCTTCACTTGAGCCTTCCTTCTTGTTTAGCTTCTTTGGGTCTGTGGAGTATAACATAGTACCTGTATTTTATGGCTAATATCTACTTATAAGTGAATACATGTCATGCATGTCCTTTTGGGACTGGATTACCTCACTCAGGATGATAGTCTCAAGTTCCATCCATTTGCCTGCAAAATTCATGATGTCTTGGTTTTTAATAGCTTAATAGTATTCCATTGTTTACATGTACCACATTTTATTTATCCACTCTTCAGCTGAGGGACATTCAGGTTGTTTCCAGTTTCTGGATATCATGAATAAAGCTGCTATGAACATAGTTGAACAAGTGTGTTTGTGAGATGTTGGAGCATCTTTCGGGTATATGCCCAGGAGAGGTATAACTGGGTTCTCAGGTAGAACTATTGCCAGTTTTCTGAGAAAAAGCCAGATTGATTTCAAAAGTGGTTGTCCAAGTTTGCACTTCCACCTGCATTGGAGAAGTATTCATTCCCCTTGCTCCAAATCCTTAGCAGCATGTGCGGTTACTTGAGTTTCTGATCTAAGTCATTCTGACTATTGTAAGGTGGAACATCAGAGTTTTGATTTGCATTTCCCTGATGACTAAGGACTTTGAACATTTCTTTAAGTGTTACACAACCATTTGAGCTTGCTCTGTTGAGAAATTTCTGTTTAGTTCTGTCCCCAGCAGGAGGGTAGTGGGCTTGATTATTGCTGGCATTACAGCTTTAATTACATTAATTGCTAGTACCACTGCTTCTGCAATTGCTGTGACACAAGAAGACAACTACTTTTGTTAATCATTTAGCAAAAACGTTACTAATGTGTTGAATATACCAAGGATTTAGATAGGCATTTTGAAGAATGTATTGATGCTCTTTATCCTATTCAAATTACTGGAAGGAGGTTCAGAATTTGAGGGTAAGGAGACATCTTGAGTGTCATGTCAAGTACCATTGGATTCATGTTAGTTCTACAATTTACAGTGGTAGTCATTATAATTAAAAGAAGTTTAATGACATGTGCATTATATTTGGCATAATTCTAACACCTCTCTGGAAGTTGTAACGATACATAAGGAGCTTATGAATTTCAAGAATGCTGCTCTGCTAAGTGTTGATGTTGTAGATACTGCAGATAAAATTATCTTGGTCAAGCTTTAAAAATGGCATATATAGTTGATCATGCTAGTCCTTGTTGTTCTGGGAATACTTTTATTCCTGCCCATTGTGTTAAAGCTTTTCTTCAACAACGTCAACATGTTGGTAGCCAAGTACATGGCTTGAACCTGAAAATGGACCCCCAGACAGAGTTATTAAATTAACAGACCGTAAGCATTTTCATTCCAAAGCAAGTGTTAACATTTGCCAGTGCAGTGGGTCGCAGCCTTTCTAACGCTGTGATCCTTTAATATATTTCCTCATGTAATAGTGACTGCCAAGCTTAATTTTTTCATTGATACTTCATATTTGTAATTTTGCTACCAGTTTGAATCGTCAAATGAATATCTGTGTTCCTGGGGGTCTTAGGTGACCCTGTGAAAAGTTCCTTTGATCCCCTCGTGAGCTTCAACCCATGGGTTGAGAATCACTGCCCTAGTAGAAAGAGTTTGGATTTGTGCCATAGGACTCTCACCTGGAATTATTGCTACTGGGAAATCTGGCTATTTCTGTGATAAATCTGATCATGTTTTTCTTGGGCCTTTGGAACTGTTTTATGGCATGAATATGGAAAAGTCCCGAGAAATTTCCTCAAATATACTGTAAGGAAAGTTTAGTGAACCCTCCTGGTGTTGTTTTGAAGACCAAAAAGAGTAAATAAATGTTACTATAGAAATGCAGCTTTTGGAATTTCAAAGAGGAACGTGGATAAGAGCCATTTGTGTGGTCTTCTAGCTGTGAATCTGGGTTCAAAGAACTCACCATTGGAGAAAATCATCCCCACTGCACTGGAACAATAAGAAATGTGGCTTTGGGTCAAAATCCACACTTGTGGTACCAGCTTTTATATTAGTTACTTTTCTGTTGCTTTATAAAATATCCTGACGAGAGCAATTTGGGGAATGAAGGGATTATTTTGGCTACAATTCCAGGGTGCCACCCACCATGGTGACTCAATCATGGTGGCAGGAGTTTGAGAAGGCAGTGAGATTAGTTTGTTTACTATAGCTTCATGATATAGTTTGGGGATGGATAAAATGATACCATTTGTTTTTGGTTTTTAACTCAGAGTTGGTTTCTATAATTGAGACTTTTGTGGTTCTGTTTTTCTCCTTCTTATAACAGTGTTCGGGCCCTTATTCATAATGATTCTTCTCTACAATTTTACAAATAATCTATTTTGAAGCATTGCAGTATTAAAATCATTCTGCATGTTATTGTTGAAAATCCATCATAATAAGCATTAGAATACAGACTATCTCATACAGAATCTTCTTTTGTGTGCTTTGCCCCTTTTGTTCTATATAGGCAGGCCTGTTAGGTGACAAAGCTTATTCCTGTCTATCAATTTTGCTGTAGCATAATCCAAAGCTGCCTCAAGAGGAATCTGAAACAAACTCAGTAGAAACATCTCAATGTGAATCATGACAATTATATGAATCACAGTATTTTTAAAGTATATTAAAATAATATTTGATTGGATTAGTGTTTAAAATGGTAAATAATCTGATTTCTAAAAATACACTTACCAAAGATAGATTCATATTGTTCTTCCCTCTAAACTCCTAGCTCCTGTGTTGCTCCTCAGTTAATTAAAAAAAAAGAATCATCTTTTTCTTTACTTGGTATTTCCTGACATAAGAGAACACTTCCACTTTTGAGGATTCTGGGAGATAATCCTTGTCTAGCAGTTTGATATAGGTTATATTACATAAAAGTCTTTAATTGTGTCTATTATTTCTTTTACTGCTGCTAATATTGGTCAACTCAGAAACAGAATATTGATGATTGATTGGTGATGCTGTGTCTTACTTGGAGCTGAAAAATTTGCTCTCAATTCTTAAAATTATAATTTGTTTGGTAATTATATTTTGTTGAAAATTGTGCTTGTTCAGTTGAAACAATTCAAAAAGCATGAAAAGGAAAACGGCAAGATTGCTTCATAATAATCCTATTCTTCCCTTTACTAAAGCAGTGTTAACAGAATGGAACATGTATTTCTGTACCACTTTCTATGATCAAATTTTTACCTATTAAACTACAAATTCAAAATAACATATTTTAGACCATATTTATCAAAAATGAGTGCACATTTCTCTGTGTAAAAGTTTCACCATCATACTTTTAATATCATTAGATGGCATGGACAGTGAACATCTACATAATAGGAATAGACTTCAAAAGTTTTTATCTATTCTTCAAAGAAATTCTAAACAATACTACATTATTTCTAGTTAATTATCAATTATTTTGAACTAATTCAGATTCTTTTTGAAATCTCAATACGTTTGTTGACATGCAGATTTACTATGTGTGTTTAAAAAATTTGGATCATATTTTCAATATATCATATTCAATTTCTGTCTTCACAAATTGCATTTATTTTCTAGTAACAACTAACTTCAGAGATGAATGCTTTTGAAATTAATGTTCTTATGTTAAGTTACAAATATTTCATTAATTTTTGGTTGCAATCTAATGTCTTTCTGTTCTCTTTAGATCTAATTGATTTGTTGGTTATGTAACAACTATATTACCATTTTTTTTTTTGAAAATCACTTCTAATTTCCATCTTGAAACTTAATTCATCTAGATACACATTTGTTCTTCTTGACTATGATGAACTTTTTTTTTCCTTACAAGCAATAATATGAATAGTGAATCAAGTGTAACCACAAAATATAAATTATAGTCCAGTACCTCATGATATACATACAAAAATTCTCAATGAAGTAGTTGCAAACTGAATACAAGAGATACAAAAAAATAATATTCCATGAATAACTGAACAACTGTTTTTTTTGTTTTTGTTTTTTTTTTTTTTAGAAGACCGTACTCCATATACAGGCTGCATGTTTTGGGATAGCCCCACTCCAGATGTTTGAGACCTACATGAAAACCAAGCTGCACATTTACAACATATGTGCAGGGAGGCCTAGGTTCAGCCCATGGAGGTAGATCTGTGTAGACTAGGTATGCTCCAGGTTGGGATTCAGTCTCTGAGAGCTCCAAGGGTTCAGGTTCGTTTACTCTGTTGATCTTCCTGTGCAGTTCCTATCTCCTTAGGGCCCACAATCCTTCCACCTATTCTTCTTTAAGAGTCCTCAAGCTCCATCCACTGTTTGGCTCTGGATGTCTGTATCTGTCTGAGTCAGCTGCTGGTTAGAGCCTCTCAGAGGACAGCTTGCCGGTCTGTTCTCAGGCTGGAGGTTTAGATCCTGGGAGCTCTGGTTGAATCTTTTGATACTCGTTCTAAAAAGGACAAAAGCACCCTCACTTTGGTCTTCCTCCTTCTTCTTGAGTTTCATGAGGTTTATGCGTTGCATCTTAGGTATTGTGTGTTTGGGGGCTAATATCCGCTTATCAGTGAGTGCATACCATGTGTGTTCTTTTGTGATTGGGTCATCTCACTCAGGATGATATTTTCTAGCTCCATCCATTTGTCTAAGAATTTCATGAGCTCATTATTTTTAATGGCTGAGTAGTACTCCATTGTGTAAATGTACCACATTTTCTGTATCCATTCTTCTGTTGAAGGACATCTGGGTTCTTTCCAGCTTCTGGCTATTATGAATAAGGCCGCTATAAACATAGTGGAGCATGTGGCCCTGTTGCATGTTGAAATATCTTCTGGGTATATACCCAGGAGGGGTATAGCTGGGTCCTCAGGTAACACCATGTTCAATTTTCTGAGGTATCGCCACACTGCTTTCCATAGTGGTTGTACCAGCTTGCAATCCCACCAACAATGGAGGAGTGTTCCTCTTTCTCCACATCCTCGCCAACATCTGCTGTCACCTGTGTTTTGGATCTTAGCCAATCTGACTGGTGTGAGGTGGAATCTCAGTGTTGTTTTCATTTGCATTTCCCTGATGACTAGGATGCTGAGCACTTCTTTAGATGTTTCTCAATCATTCGAGTTTCCTCAGTTGAGAGTTCTTTGTTCAACTCTCTACCCCCTTTTTTAATAGGGTTATTTGATGGTCTGGAATCTAGTTTCTTCAGTTCTTTGTATACCTTGGATATTAGCCCTCTATCAGATGTAAGGTTGGTGAAGATCTTTTCCCAGTCTGTTGGTTCCCGCTTTGTCCTGTTGACCGTATCCTTTGCTTTACAGAAGCTTTGCAGTTTTATGAGATCCCATTTGTCAATTCTTGATCTTAGAGCATACGCCATTGGTGTTCTGTTCAGGAACTTTTCCCCTGTGCCCATATGATCAAGGCTTTTCCCTATTTTCTCTTCTATTAGTTTCAGTGTAGCTGGTTTTATGTGGAGGTCCATGATCCACTTGGAATTGAGCTTTGTACAAGGAGATAAGTATGGATCAATTTGCATTCTTCTACAAGTTGACCTCCAGTTGGACCAGCATCATTTGTTGAAAATGCTGTCTTTTTTCCACTGGATAGTTTGAGCTCCTTTGTCGAAGATCAAGTGACCATAGGTATGGGGGTCCATTTCTGGGTCCTCTATTCTATTCCATTGATCCTCCTGACTGTCTCTGTTCCAATACCATGCCGTTTTTATCACTATTGCTTTGTAGTACAGCTTGAAATCAGGGATGGAGATTCCTCCAGAAGTTCTTTTATTGTTGAGTGTAGTTTTCGCTATCCTGGGTTTTTTGTTATTCCAAATGAATTTTAAGATTGCTCTTTCTATCTCTGTAAAGAATTGAGTGGGAATTTTGATAGGGATTGCATTAAATCTGTAGATTGCTTTCGGCAAGATAGCCATTTTTACTATATTAATCCTTCCAATCCATGAGCATGGGAGATCTTTCCATCTTCTGAGATCTCCTTCGATTTCTTTCTTCAGGTGTTGAAGTTCTTGTCATACAGGTCTTTCACTTGTTTGGTTAGATTCACACCAAGATATTTTATACTATTTGTGACTATTCTGAATGGTGTCGTTTCCATAATTTCTTTCTCAGCCAGTTTATCCTTTGTGTAGAGGAATGCTACTGATTTGTTTGAGTTAATTTTATACCCAGCCACTTTGCTAAAGTTGTTTATCAGGTTTAGGAGCTCTCTGGTGGAAGTTTTGGGGTCACTTAAGTATACTAACATGTCATCTGCAAATAGTGAAACTTTGACTTCTTCCTTTCCAATTTGTATCCCTTTGATCTCCTTCTGTTGCCTAATTGCTCTGGCTAGGACTTCCAGAACTATATTGAACAGGTAGGGGGAGAGTGGGCAGCCTTGTCTAGTCCCTGATTTTAATGGGATTGCTTCAAGTTTCTCTCCATTTAGTTTGATGTTAGCTACTGGCTTGCTGTATATTGCTTTTACTATGTTTAGGTATGGACCTTGAATTCCTGATCTTTCCAAGACTTTTATCATGAAAGGGTGTTGAATTTTGTCAAATGCTTTCTCAGCATCAAGAGATATGATCATGTGGTTTTTTTCTTTGAGTTTATTTATGTAGTGGATTACGTTGATGGATTTCCGTATATTGAACCAACCCTGCATTCCTGGGATAAAGCCTACTTGATCATGGTGGATAAGTGTTTTGATGTGTTCTTGGATTCGGTTCGAGAGAATTTTATTCAGTATTTTTGCATCGATATTCATAAGGGAGATTGGTCTGAAGTTCTCTTTCTTGTTGGGTCTTTGTGTGGTTTAGGTATAAGCATAATTGTGGCTTCATAGAATGAATTAGGTAGTGTTCCTTCCGTTTCTATTTTGTGGAATAGTTTGAAGAGAATTGGTATTAGATCTTCCTTGAAGGTTTGATAGAATTCTGCACTAAAACCATCTGGACCTGGACTTTTTTGGTGGGGAGACCTTTAATGACTGCTTCTATTTCTTTCGCAGTTATAGGACTGTTAAGATGGTTTATCTGATCCTGATTTAACATTGGTAACTGATACTTGTCTAGAAAATTGTCCATTTCATCCAGATTTTCCAATTTTGTTGAGTATAGGCTTTTGTAGTAGGATCTGATGATTTGTTGAATTTCCTCGGTTTCTGTTGTTATGTCAACCTTTTCAGTTTGGATTTTACTGGTTTGGATACTGTCTCTCTGCCCTCTGATTAGTCTGGCTAAGGGTTTATCTATTTTGTTGATTTTCTCAAAGAACCAGTTCCTGGTTTTATTGATTCTTTGTATAGTTCTCTTTGTTTCTATTTGGTTGATTTCAGCCCTGAGTTTAATTATTTCCTGCCGTCTACTCCTCTTGGGTGTTTTTGCTTCTTTTTGTTCTAGAGCTTCAGGTGTGTTGTCAAGCTGCTAGTGTGTTCTCTCTCCAGTTTCTTTTTGTATGCACTTAGAGCTATGAGCTTTCCTCTTAGCACTGCCTTCAGTGTGTCCCATAGGTTTTGGTATGATGTGTCTTCATTTTCATTAAATTCTAAAAAGTCTTTAATTTCTTTCTTTATTTCTTCCCTGACCCCATTATCAACGAGTAGAGTATTGTTCAGTTTCCATGTGAGTGTGGGCTTTCCATTGTCTTTGTTGTTATTGAAGACCAGCTTTAGACCATGGTGATCTGATAGGATGCATGGGATTATTTCGATTTTTTATATCTGTTGAGGCCTGTCTTGTGACCAATAATATGGTCTATTTTGGAGAAGGTACCATGTGGTGCAGAGAAAAAGGTATATTCTTTTGTTTTTGGGTGAAATGTTCTATAGATATCTGTTAAGTCCATTTGGTTTAAAACTTCTGTTAGTTTCACTGTACTTCGTCTAGTTTCCGTTTCCCTGATCTGTCCAGTGCTGAGAGTGGGGTATTGAAGTCTCCCACAATTATTGTGTGAGGTGCAATATGTGCTTTGAGCTTTAGTAAGGCTTCTTTTATGAAAGTGGGTGCTCTTGCATTTGGTGCATAGATGTTCAGAATTGAGAGTTCATGTTGGTTGACTTTTCCTTTGACAATATGAAATGACCTTCCTTATCCTTTTTTATATCTTTAAGTTGAAAGTCAATTTTATTCGATATTAGAATGGCTACTCCAGCTTGTCTCCTAGGACCATTTGCTTGAAAAATTGTTTTCCAGCCTTTTACTCTAAGGTAGTGTCTGTCCTTGTCACTGAGGTGGGTTTCCTGTATGCAGCAAAAAGTCGGATCCTGTTTGCGTATCCAGTCTGTTAGTCTATGTCTTTTATTGGGGAATTGATCCATTGACATTAAGAGATATTAAGGAGAGGAGACTGTTGCTTCCTGTTATTTTTGCTAAAAGGGGAGGCATTGTTTGTGTTGCTATCTTCTTTTGGGGTTTGTTGGAGGTGGATTACTTTCTTGCTCTTTCTAGGTATGATTGCTCTCCTTGTAATGGGTCTTTCCTGCTATTATTCTTTGTAGTGCTGGGTTTGTGGAAAGATATTGTGTAAATTTGGCTTTGTCATGGAATATCTTGGTTTCTCCATCTATGGTAATAGAGAGTTTTGCTGGGTATAGTAGCCTGGGCTGGCATTTGTGTTCTCTTAGGGTCTGCATGACATCTGACCAGGATCTTCTGGCTTTCATAGTCTCTGGTGAGAAGTCTGGTGTAATTCTGATAGGTCTGCCTTATATGTTACTTGGCCTTTTTCTCTTACTGCTTTTAAAATTCTTTCTTTGTTTTGTGCATTTGGTGTTTTGATTATTATGTAACGGAGGTATTTCTTTTCTGGTCTAGTCTATTTGGTGTTCTGTAGGCTTCTTGAATGATTATGGGCATCTCCTTCCTTAGGTTGGGGAAGTTTTCTTCTATGATTTGTTGAAGATATTTACTGGCCCTTTAAGTTGTGAATCTTCACTCTCTTCTATACCTATTATCCTTAGGTTTGGTCTTCTCATTGTGTCCTGGATTTCCTGGATGTTTTGTGTTAAGAGTTTTTTGCATTTTTCGTTTTCCTTGACAGTTGTGTCAATATTTTCTATGGTATCTTCTGCACCTGAGATTCTCTCTTCTATCTCTTGTATTCTGTTGGTAATGCTTGCGTCTGTGACTCCTGATTTCTTTCTTAGGTTTTCTATCTCCAGAGTAGTCTCCCTTTGTGATTTCTTTATTGTTTCTATTTCCATTTTTATGTCCTGGATGGTTTTGTATAAATCCTTCACCTGTTTGGTTGTGTTCTCTTGTGATTCTTTAAGGGCTTTTACCTGTTTACCTGTGTTCTCCTCGATTCTTTGAGAATGTTATTTATGTCCTTCTTAAAGTCCTCCATCATCATCATTAAAAGTGATTTTAGGTCTGACTCTTGCTTTCCGGGTGATATGGGGAGTTCAGGACTTAATGTGGGAGAACTAGGTTCTGATGATGACATGTGTTCTGGGTTGCTGGCCCTTGTATTCTTGCGCTTGCCTTTTGCCATCTGGTTCTCCTTGGTGCTACCTGTGCTGTCTCTGGCTGGAACCTGTCTTTCCTGTTCTCTTGGTTGTGTCAGAACTGTTTAAGTTGGGTGTCGCTGCTGAGGTTTGAGCTAGGGCCCAGGATCTGCTCAGTGCTTTGGTCCGGACCGGAAGGAATCAGTGCTCTGGGCCAGGAGTGAGTTCCTGGATCCCTGTGGGACCTGGTTACTCCCTGTTTGGGGCAGGTGTTGCTGCCTCCTTGCGTAGGAAGCTGCTTGGGTTGGAGTTCCTTGGAGCTATGCTTCCTCTGGGTTCTGTGAGATTGTGTGCAATATTGCTGCCCGAGATCTGCTGCGCACTCAGGTCCAAACTGGAAGGAACCAGTGCTCGGGCCAGGAGTGAGTACCTGGTCCTGGTGGGTCCCAGTTACTCCCGGTTTGGGGCAAGTGTTGCTGCCTCCTTGCGTAGGAAGCTGCTTGGGTTAGAGCTAGGAGCCCTGCTTCCCCTGGGTTCTGTGGGATTTGGTGTAGAGCTCCCTCCTGGGATCTGCTGGGAGCTCCGACCCATACCGGAAGGAGCTGGTGCTCCGGGCCAGGAGTAAATCCCTGGGTCTCAGTGGGACCCGGTGGGTCCCAGTTACTCCCTGTTTGGGGTGGGTGTTGCTGTCTCCTTACCAGAGATACTGCCTGGGTCAGAGCTGCTGGGTGCCCCACTTCTGCCGGGTTTTGTGAGGTTCAGTGCAGAGCTGCCTGCAGGGATCTGCTGCCTGGGCCCAGACCGGAAGCGGAAGTCAATATCTACCAATTAAGTCTTTCACATCTAAGGTTTTTTTTTTTTTTTTTTTTTTGAGGTTTCAGTATTTTATTCAAATTTTATTTTAAGTGATGTTAATTACAACATTTGAAGGGGGGGAGCTAATTCCACACAAAATGCAAAACTCTATAATGTACCCATTAAACTGCTAAAAAGAAAATAGTGGTGAGGCTACAAGAGGTGTCATTTGAGAATCCTGGTGTTGTCAGGGTGTGACCACAGTCACCTGCATCCCAATATACAACATTTAAAAAGTACACCATCTTGCAATCCCACCAAGTAGACTGATATGCTTGCTTCCATGCTTCAACAAAGTTTCTGCCATAATTCCTACAAAAACTTAAAATTTAAAAAGGAACTAAAGTAGCAAATTGATGGTACCCTGTCTCTGGGACCTGCTCCTGTTATATAGGGCTATGCCTCATCTTAAGCACCCATCTGGGAAACTATTTCTTTTCTCTAAATTCTCACTCTGTGGCATACAAAAAAGAAAAGTTCTCAGGGTCTCAGTGGATGTTTTGTGTACCATGAACTTCTGGCATATTCATTCATTAATTGAGCCCACCTGAGGCAGTTGAGGACCACACATTTCTCCCATTTCAGTCATTTAATTGTTCTCCCAATGTTCAATGTTTCTCAATTCCCTATACTCTTTGATAACTATTTACTATTGATGTCTGTGCTGGTGAGATTTATCAGGTGGATACAAACTGGAGTAACCTGAGAAGAGAGAACTTCAATTGAAATATTACCTCCATCAGATTGGACTATGTTATGGCTGTTTATATTATATTATTGATAATTGATGGTAGATAGTGATAAGTTTGAGGAGATATGATCCTGGGTTGTATAAGATAGAAAACTCAGAAAGCCATGGTGAGCAAAGCAGTAAGCAACCCTGGCTTGTGTTTCAGCTTCTGCCATTAGATTGCTGCTTGAGTTCCTGTCCTGACATCCTTCATGACGGATTGTGAGTGGAAATGCAATCCAAATAAATCTTTTCCTCTTCCCCAAGTTGATTTGGTCAGTGTTTGATCACAGCAACGAAAAGCAAAGTAGGACACAGTTAATTCCTTCTCATGCCACCTAGTTTTATATTTTATTTCCAGCCACATGGAGATACTGCAATGTGCTGAGTGATTCTAAATTGTTGTCTTTTCCAACTCCTTGCAAAGCTTTCAAACATATCAAGAGATTTCTATTAGAATATGTTGGGAATGTACATTCTAAAGTTCTCTATGTTGCTATTTAAGCTTATTACTCATAGGAGAATAGAAGGTGAAGTTTAAACTACTTTGAGCATGGGTATTTAGAATGAATTCTCAATCTGAGTCTTACCATCATCCTATTGTCAGAGACCTGATGTTTCTATTACTGATATTTTTTTTAATATTTGAAGAATTGAAAAGCAGTCTGTTGTGGGTTTTCCACAACTACTAGCTTAGTGCAGGACTTCCCCACTCCTAAAAGATTTTTTACTAATCCACTAATTTTATTCTTCTAAAATGTTATTCTTAAAACTTGTCTACCATTCTCTTGCATGTTTAAACTTTTGAACTGTAGTCTGGAGCTGCAGACTAGATGTGAGGCCAGCCCCTCAAAAACCAAAATAAAAAGTGATACCTAAAGTTTGATTGTAAACCACTTGCCTAGCATGTACAGGCCATAGGTTTAATTTCCAGTTCCCACAAATAAATAAATAAATAAATAAATAAATAAATAAATAAATAAATAAATAAATGTATGTCTTGTTTTAGTTTTTCTTTTAGTTTGATCTGTAACAAATACTTATAAACAGTGCAGCATATTTAACTCAATGACTATTTTGAGGATAATTATTGCTGTCATAGAGTCACAGGGTATTTTTCCAATTCTTTTCTATCTGCCCACTTTGCTGAATAAAGTATGATAGATCACATTTCCAGAATTCTTAAGTTAGAATACATGTGTGAGTACATAAAAGACTGCACTCTTACCTGCTCCTGTTTGGGTGTTCATTTAGCCACTTAGAAATCATAACACATCAAAGACCTCTGATATATGAATGACAATTGGCAAGAAGAGGATTAATGATAAATTGTTAGAATGATTGTTTAAAATATTCATGAGACAGTACATATGTAATGATATAGTGGTAATACATCTTCTAAATTTAAGGGAATATGTTACCCACAAAGGAGTTTTGTTTATAGGTAGGGTGTAAAACTGCTATTGTATAGTCTTTTTTTCATGACACCTGATATAATGTTAAATGTTCTTTTACTATGGAAGCTTGAAAACTTACAAGAGCTAGTCTTGGCCTCAGTTTCCCCAATATCTGGGATTGGAGGCATGCATAAGAAGACAAGGATTGCAGGCTAATTTTCATGTTATTACAAAAATTCTTGTGTAAATTAATGTCATATATTACTCATATTTATTTTGAGTATTGAATAATCCCTATAAAAGCATGCAACACCCGGAATGTTATCTAAATAAGCATTCACTAAATGTTAATGCCCTTTACTGTCTTATTTTCCTTATTAATTATTTATTTACTTTAAATCCCATTGCTGCCTCCCAATCCCTCCTCACACAGTCCATCCTCCCAGTGCCCCATCCACTACTCCTCTGAGAGGGTAAAAGCTCCACTTGTATCCCTCAACCCTGGCACATCAAGTCTCTGCAGGACTAGGCACATCTGCCACTGGTTCAGAAAAGGCAGCCCAGCCAGGAGAACAGTTTCCACAGGCAGGCAAGAGCTTTACAGACAGCACCATATCCAGTTGTTAGGGGATCCACCTGAATACTGAGCTACACATCTGCTACATATGTGCAGGGAACCTAGGTCCAGCCCATATATGCTCTTTGGTTGGTGGTTCAATCTCCAAGAGCCCCGAACGGGCGAGTTAGTTGACTCCCTTGGTCTTCCTGTGGAGTACTTACCCTTTTCAGGGCCCACAATCCTTCCTGCAAGTCATCCCGGAGCTCCATGCAATGTTTTGCTGTGGGTCTCTACACATTTCAGTCAGCTGCTGGGTGAAGCCTCTTAGAGGCTCTTGTGTACAAGCATAAGAGAGGTCCATTAATAGTATCAGAAACTGGTGCTTGCCCATGGGATGGATCTCAAGTTGGGCCAGCTATGGTTGGCCATTACCTCAGTTTCTGCTCCATCTTTGTGCATGCATTTCTTGTAGAAAGGAAAAGTTGGGGGTCAAAAGTTTTGTGGGCGCGTTGGTATTTTATCCCTTCACTGAGAGTCCTGCTTGATTATAGGAGGTGGCCTTTTCAGGTTCCATGTCACCACTTCTATGAGTCTACATTAAAGTTACCCCATAGACTCCTGGAAACCTCCCCCACCCCAGGTCTCTGGTACATCCTAAAGATGCTCCCTACCCCACCATCCATCCAGCAGCAGATTTCCATTCACACTTATGGCCCTCTAGCCCTCTCTTCTGTCTCTCCACACACCAGATCCTAAACACCCACATTCCCCTCCCTACCCATTCCCTCTCCCTCCTCAATTTTCCCCTCCCTTACTCTGCCTCCTATGATTATTTTATTACCCCTTCTATGTGAGATTCAATCTTCCTCACTTGGGCCTTCCTTCTTGTTTAGCTTCTTTGGGTCTGTATGTGGAGTGTATCATGTACTTTGTGGCTAATATCCACTTATAAGTGAATACATACCATGAATGTCCTTTTGGGTCTAGGATACCTCACTTAGAATGATACTTTCTAGTTCCATCCATATGCCTGCAAAATTCATATGTCCTTGTTTTTAATAGCTGGATAGTATTCCATTGTATAAATGAACCATATTTTCTTCATACATTCTTTGGTTGAGGGACATCTGGGTTGCTTCCAGTTTCTACATATTAGAATAAAGCTGCTATGAACATAGTGGAGCACATGTCCTTGTGGGGTGGAGCACATTTTGGGTATATTTTCTGGAGCAGTATAGCTGTCTTCAGGTGAAACTATTTCTAATTTTCTGAGAAAATACCAGATTGATTTCCAAAATGGTTGTATAAGTTTGCAATCCCACCAGCTATAGAGGAGTGTTCACTTTGCTCCACTTCCTTGACAGTATTGGATGCTGCTTAAGTTTTTGATATTAGTCATTCTGATGGTGTAAGTTGGAATCTCAAAGTCCTCATGATTTGCATTTCCCTGATGACTTACAAGACTTTTAATATTTCTTTAAGTGCTTCTCAGCCATTTGAGAATCCTCTATTGAGAATTCTGTTTACCTATGTACCCCATTTTTAAATTGGGTTATTTGGTTTGTTAGTGTCTAATTTCCTGAGTTCTTTATGTATTTTGGATTTTAGCTCTCTGTGGATGCAAGGTTAGTGATGAATTTTTTCCAATTGGTGTTTTATCCTATTGACAATGTCCTTTGCCTTACAGAAGCTGTTCAGTTTCAAGAGGTCCCATTTATCAGTTGTTGATCTTAGAACCTGAGCCATTGGTGTTCTATTTAGGAAATTGTGTCCTATACCAATGCATTAAATGCTATTATTTCCTTTTTTCTCTTATATGAGGTTTAGCATATCTGGTTTTAGTTGAGGTACTTGATCCACTTTGGACTTTAGTTTTGTACATGGTGATAAATATGGATCTATTTTCATTATTCTACATCCAGTTATACCAGCACCATTTGTTGAAGATGCTTTCTTTTTCCTTTTTATGGTTTTGGCTTCTTTGTCCAAAATCAAGTTCCATAAGTATGTAGGTTTATTTCTGGGTCTTTGATTCAATTTCATTAATCAGCCAGTCTGTTTCTATACCAATACCATGCTACTTTTATTATTATTGCTCTATAGTGCATCTTGGGATCAGGGATGGTGATACTTCCAGAAGTTCTTTTATTGTTCAGGATTGTTGTAGCTATCCTGGGTTTTTTGCTTTTCCATATGAAGTTGAGAATTGCTCTTTTGAGGTCTGTAAAAATTGTGTTGAAATTTTGGTCAGAATTGCATTGAATCTGTAGATATCTTTTGGTAAGATGGCCATTTTCATTATGCTAATCCTACTGACCCATAAGCATGGGAGATCCTTTTATCTTCTTATATCTTCCTCAATTTATTTTTCAGTCTTAAAAATCTTGCCATACTAGTTAATTTTGTAGAATGTGCCATATCAACTCAATGGAACTAAAGTCTGTGACAGTGGACATAGCTTTTGGACCATTCTATCTTATATATAAAGAAATCTGGAATTATGATTTTAATACCATGACATGTGATTATAATTTTCTTAGCATTTTCTTGATATATGCAGTGTGTGTGCCTGTAGTATTAGCAAGACTAATAGTGGAATTTGATACTTAACCATGCCATTATTTAAGTGAAGTGTTTATTAGCTTACCAAAATTTAGCATACTGTTAAAGGAAACTGGCTTCTGATGCATGAACATTTGTATGTGCACTGAAAGTAGTCCATAATATAAGTTAGATAAACCAAGCATAGGGGTTACAGTATGTAACCCCTGAGAAGTGTTGATGACTTATGAGACAGGTCATACCAAGCTCCAGCTCCATCTAATACCTAGTATGTGATGGTTTGTTATTCAGTGAGAATCATATTTCACCTATATAGATTGATGGTAAAATAGGCTATTCTTTGAATGGCAGCACTCATTTTTATAGCTGCTAATCTAAGAAATAAAACTGGCCAATTTTCATGTAAATATTGTTTAAACATATATATATGAGTTTTCCCTTGGATCCCACTACATTGTCCAGTAGGTTAACCAAAGAACCTCCTATTGATCTCTTGATTAACTCTAGGGAACATAGTAATTTACTCAGTGAACCAAGGGGAAGTCTATGAATAGAGTCAGTGAGCCAGATTCTTTACTTCACTAGTCATAAATGAGAGGGTAGCTGTGAGGAATCCTACACCATGATGAAAAGCTCTGTACACATGAAATCTAAATCAAATGTAGATTTTTTTCAAAATATGCTTATTAATAAATGAAATTTATGAAACAAATTTAGAAATAATGTACTTCAGTATAATTACCTTTGTTTTGGAAGGAAAAAAATCTTGTCCTACAGTTCTTTCACGTTTGGTTAGAGTTACACAAAAGTATGTTAATATTATTTGTGGTATTGAGAAGGGTATTGTTTCCCTAGTTTTTTTCTCAGCCCAGTTATTGTTTGAATAAAGGATGGTTACCTATTTTTTTTGTGAGTTAATTTTGTGCCCAGTCACTTTTCTGAGGGTGTTCATCAGCTGGTAAAATTTGTGGGGTCACTTACATATACTATCATATAGGAAATATTGATTCTTTGACTTCTTCCTTTCCAACTTGTATTCCCTTGATCTCCTTTAGTTGTCTTATTGCTCTAGCTAGAACTTCAAGTACTATAATGAATAGATAGGAAGAGAGTGGGCAGACTTATCATGTCCCTGGTTTTAGTGGAATTGCTTTAAGTTTCTCTCAATTTAATTTGATATTTGATATTGGCTTGCTGTATATTGCTTTTATTGTGTTTAGGTATGTGCTTTATCCCTGATCTCTCTAAGACTGTTAACATGAAAGTTGGATTTTGTCAAAAGCCTTTTCAGCATCTAATGAGATGATTATATGATTTTTTCTTTCAGTTTGTTTATATGGTGGATAACCTTGATAAATGAAGTGGAAACTTAAGGTTCTTTCAAAAGTCAGTTGTGTTGGGAAACACATGAAGGAGTGTATTCCTGAAATGGACACAAGTGAAATGATGTTTTCCTAAAGCAGATACATGAAGGAACGTTTAACTGAAGAGGACACAGGTGAAAGGCTAAGGCAGACTCATGAAGGAATATTTTGCTGAAGCAGACACAAGTAAAGGGACGTTTAGCTAAAACAAACATGTGAAAGGACACATGATGATTCATTCTTCACTAATAATACATATGTATTGGACCATCTTACACTGCATAGTTGAGCTCCATTTTTTGGACTTCACGGAGAGAAATGCACCAAAAACTTCCGATGCAGTGTGCTACAGCTTCTTGTTATTACGATATGGGGAATTGGAACTGTCCATCAATAGTTCTTTGGGGCGAGTTTGGTCTTCTTTGGTAGCAGTTCAGTCACAGAGTAAACACCAAATACAACTCAGCAGCTGCAGAACAATCCTCTAGGCAGGCAGACTCCTGACACAAACCCAGTCCTTTCAGCAAGCAGACATCAGGCAGCTGTAGTTCAATCCTAAAGAAATGGCCAGACTCTAAATGATGTTTGGGGTAAGGGCTCATCTGTAAAGAGCTCTTGACTGACCTTGCAGAAGTCCTGGGTTTGATTCCCAGAACCTAAGCTCATAGCCATTCAAAACCATCAGTAAACTAAATTCCAGAGGATCCAATGTTGTAAGCCTACCATAGAACTGGGCCCCCTCTGTGATTTCTTTCTTTCTTTTTTTTTTTTTTTTAATTTATTTAGTTATTTAAATCACATCATAATTTACTTATTTACACAGGGGTTATAAACACAAAAAGGCAGGATGTGGGGAAAGGAATGGCACCAGAGCATAGGTGTTCAGGAGGAGTACAGATACTTTTATAGCTAAATGTGACTTTATACTGAAATGCTAAGTAATCTTATAATTAAGACCTAAAACAGCAGCTAAATGTAGCCTTTTTAAAATTTATATCTTGAAAGAGTGATAGCAGAATAAAACCATCACTCAATTACCTAGAAGAACTTATAATAGTCCCAAAGATGTACCCTAGAAGACATTGTATTTTACAATCTATTCGAATAAAAGTATGTTCGATGCTTAAAAAAAAAAAAAAAAAAAAATGGCCAGACTCACCCACCGGCCTAAGGCTAGGTCACAGATGTGGTTGCTGCAGGAACCTCAAGAGCAGTTCTTGGGCAAGTTTTTCTCAGTGGTGGTGTTATCTCAACTTGAGCTCAACAACATTATGTAAAGCAAAGCTATACATGCTTGTCATTAGCAAAGAGTAACAAGGTAGAGCAAACCAAACCAAGGCTCAGTGGTCATCTCCCACTGTCTGTGAGGTCATATTTATACTCCTTTAAGCATCCTTTCAAATGTTTTCTATATCTAAACATCCTTTCACCTGTGTCTGCTTCAGGAAAACAGTATTTCACATGTTTGATTTAGCAAGGTATTCTTTCACCTGTGTGCCCCAGCAAACCATCATTTGATATAACTAACTTTCCAAAGAACTAGAAGTTTCCACTCTATTGAGGAGTATTTCTATTAGCTCTTCTTTGAAAGTCAGATAGTATTCTCCACCAAAACCATCTGGACATGGGCTTTTTTGGTTGGAAGAATTTTAATGGCTGCTTCTATTTTCATAGGGATTATAGGACTGACTGTTTAGATAGTCTAACTTATATTGATTTAACTTTGATTGTTAACTCTCTAGAAAATCATCAATTTCATTTGGATTTTCCAATTTTCTAAAGTACAGGTTTTTAAAGTAAGATCTAATGATTTCTTGAATTTCCTCAGTGTCTCTTTTTCTTTTCTGATTTTGTTAATTTGGATAATGTCTCTCTGCCTTTTAGTTAGTTTGGCTAAGGGTTTGTCTTTCATGTTGATTTTCTCAAACAACCGGTTCTTGGGTTTTTTTGATTTTGTTTTTTTGTTTTGTTTTGTTTTGTTTTGTGGATGCTTTGTATTGTTCTTTGTTTCTAATTGATTGATTTTAGCCATCAGTTTGATTATTTCATGACAAAAAGGCAGTCTTGTTAAACAATGTACACTGGATGAACAGGCACCTTACCATAGGAGAAATGTAGGGTTAAATTAATAAATGAAAATATTGTTCAATATTATTTTTCTTAAAATAACAACATAGATACTCATTTGTTTACTCTTTTTTACTTTATCTTTTTGTACTTTTTTAAACAAATATTATTTTCTATACAATATAATCTGATTTCAGTTTCTTCTCCATCTACTCCTCCCAGTTCCTCTTCACTTCCTTTCCCCATCCCCATCCACTCCTTTCTGTTTCTCATTAGAAAATAAAAGGCTTCTAAGAGATAACAAAACAAACAAACAAAAAACAAGAAATGAAAGAATAAAATATAATGAGATGAAACAAAAGTATTCATATTGACGTTGGACAAGCTAAGTCAACAGAAAACTGTAGCAGCTCAAGAGAAGGAACAGAAATCAAAGTTCCACTTGTTTATACATTCGGAAGTCCCATAAAAATACTAAACTGAAATGTATAGTAAATACACAGAAGACCTGGTGCAGACCCATGTAGGCCCTGTGTGTGCTGCTTCAGTCTCTCTGAGTTCATATAAGAGATGCTCAGTTGTTTTCAAAGGGCTTGTTCTCCTGGTTTCCTCTAATTCCATCCTCTATCTTTACCCTCTCATTCCTTTTGCTTTGACTTCTGTGTGGTTTACTGAACTCTGAGGAAAGGATTTGATGGAGATACCTCATTTAGAACTGAGTGTTTCAAGGTCTGTCTGTCTCTCTGATCCTCTTTCTTGTCTGTCTGTCTGTAATGAATAATCCATATAAAAATAATAATCCCTGTCAAAAGCATGCAACACCTCAATTGTCATCTAAATAAGCATTCACTAAATGGTAATAGCCTGTAGTGTCTTATTTTTAATAAAAATAATTTTACATGTTATTTTTCAAGTACCAAGAATTATATTAGCCATAACTCTTGTGTATGGCAAGCTCTCTCTTTTTTTAATCTTTAATTTTTTTTACAGTTCAGACTTTATCCTCCTCCCAGTTCCCTATCCCACTGTTGGGCATTTCATCTAAGGCCCCCCCCTTTCTAACCTCCCACGTCTCTGGTACATTCTTAGAGGGTCCCCAAGGTTGCCTGTTTCCATCCATTCTGCAGGCCCTCAGGGTTTCACTCCGGTCCAGTCCCCCCATACCTGTTGTGTTGTGTTCCACTCTTCCCCTCCCTGTCCCCTTTCTTACCCAGGTCCCTCACTCCCTCTCTCCTGCCTCCTGTGATTGCTTTCTTCTCCATCCCAAGTGGGATTGAGGCATCCTCACTTGGGCGCTTTGGCTTGTTAGCCTTCTTGAGTTCTGTGAATTATATTCTCTACCTAAATTTTAGCTAAAATCCACTTATTAGTGAGTATATAACATGCACGAAGCACTTAAAGAAGTGTTCAGCATCCCTTGTCATCAGGGAAATGCAAATCAAAGGACCCTGAGATTCTACCTCACACCAGTCATGGCTAAGATCAAAAACTCAGGTGACAGCACATGTTGGTGAGGATGTGGAGAAAGTGGAACACTCCTCCATTGTTGGTGGGATTGCAAGCTGATACAACCACTCTGGAAATCAATCTGGTGGTTCCTCAGAAAATTGGACATAGCATTACCTGAGGACCCAGTTATACTACTCCTGAGCATATACCCAGAAGATGGTCCAACATATCACAAGGACACATGCTCCACTACGTTCATAGCAGCCTTATTTATAATAGCCAGAAGCTGAAAATAACCGAGATGTCCCTCAACCAAAGAATGGATAAAAAAAATGTGGTACATTTACAAAATGGAATACTACTCAGCTATTAAGAACGAGGACATCATGAGTTTTGTAGGCAAATTAATGAAACTAGAAAATATCATCCTGAGTGAGGTAACTCAGACCCAAAACGACAAGCTCTTTATTATCAGTTCATTATTAAATGAGTCAGTAAAATTCTCAAAATACCAATTCTGGTAGAGTCCAACTGCAGTCTTCTGGGGCTATAGAGTAGATTTGAGACCAGTCTGGGTAACTTACAGAGACTCTGTCCCAAAATAAATGTGAAAATAGGATTAAGGATATCTAATAGCTTTGAGGTTAACCACTTGTCTAGCATGCATTAGGCCTTAGTGAGTGTTTGAGAGTTTTAGCCTTTATTTAATTTTTAATGATCATTTTATAAATGCAAATACATCACCAAAAAGAAAAGTTAGTACAGTAATAGTATAATAATTTACAATGCAAACAGTACATATGTGTGTGTCCCTAATAATTCATGTCTTGGCTCACCAAATCAAGGATCAACTTAACTTTCTTTCATCTGTCACTTGCTTATTTCTCACATGATATGTAAATTTTAGGCTAATTTAATTTGTTTTACAGTTTGTTATGAAGCTTTATTCTGGATTTTACATACTTCTGTTGGCTTTTTAGTGTTTCCTACTATAAAACAGTACATTCTGTTTATTTTATTGCTTATGATAATGGTGATGGATATTTGGGCTGTTTTTGGCTCTTTGCCATTGTGAGAAATGCTTCAATGAGCAGTTATACACATGTTGCCTGTTATACATATGGGAAGTTTTCTTAGCACTTCATGATGAATGAAAATTAATGATCCATATTGTGTCCTATAATGGCTCCACTATATAATAGTTCAACTATATTTCACTTCAACTTACTGTATAGAAAATAATATGTATTTGCATCTTGGCCAGCAAGAGATGTTATTGGTCAGTAGAATAAAATTAGACTGCAGCTACTCTTGTGGTTTTGTTTTGCTTACATCATGAAATTATGTTTTCAAAAATGTATTGCTTTTAAAACAAAAACAACATTTTATCAAACTGTTTAGTGGATGTTTTAGAAGATTTATGTTTCCAATAATATTGTTCAAAATGAAATTTGATTTGTATAAATGCCTTTAATTTTGAGGACTTCATTTAAATTTACTGCCTTGTTTGGGCTCACATCCACACCCTTGTTCTGCTCACACTGGTTCTTGCACCTTCCATTGATGCATCTTTTGTTTTTTCCTTCTGATAATTCTTCCTTCATGAATTTGGATCCTATATTAATATAGGCTCAGTTTTTCATTGAAGAGTATTGACAATTTATTTCATATTTCTTAAGTTTCTATTAGAATGATAGTTTTTAGATTGTCTACATGACAGATTCTCAAGCTTGGGGGTGGGAGTCATTTGCAGATCTTATTTTTAAAACATACAGATTCTAATTAAATGTACTCAGAATAGAGCCCAAGAATCTAGATTTCTAACAAGTTGTCAAGGTATTCTTCTTTTGTTAACCCTCAAAACCATAGTTTGAGGAATGTTGTAATACTCTGTCATAATTCTGGAAATAGTATTCTAAAAATATTTTTCAAGGAATAGACTATAAAGAAAATACTTTGAGGAGGGGGATATTTTCTAGCTAGCTCATCCAACATTTCTCTGAAACTATCAAGCCACAAAGCTCATAATTCCTAGTATGTTGACAAGAAGGTTTCAAGTTTAAAGTAGGAAATTAACATATTATGAATAAATGCACATTGTTGTATATGATAATGAGTTTCTGCTGTATAAATATCCTGCATTGCTCTGATATTACCAACTTCTTTAGTATTTTGCTTATTGATCTCTACAATGAATCTAGTAAGAGGATTTAAAAACACATCCCACTTCTGGGCAGTGGTGGCACATGCCTTTAATCCCAGGATTTGAAGGCAGAGGCAGGCAGATTTCTGAGGTTGAGGCCAGCCTGATCTACAGAGTGAGTTCCAGGACAGCCAGGGCTATACAGAGAAACCCTGTCTCGAAAACAAAAACAAACAAAAAACCATTCCAGTGATATTTTATGAAAGATGTTTTGGTCATACTCAAAATCACCCTTTCATTACTAAACACTAAGGAGAAGGTATTTTGGGTTCCATTGTTATTATTTGAAGTATATCATGTTTTAGTTCAGGTCATAAATATGGACTCTTGATAGAGGTTGATATTCATTATCTGATGGAATGTGTGTGTGTTTGTGTGTTCTGTTCACAACCCACCAAGTGGTTGGTATAACTTTTTCTTCATTAATATTTTTCCTTTCTTTATTCCTTTCTCAAACAATACATCCTCTTCCCAGCACCCCTCCCCTCCAATCTCTCCCAGATCCACTCCTACATTTTCCTTCAGAAAAAAGTAGGCCACCCAGGGATATCAATAAACATGGCATAACAAGATGCAGTAAGACTAGCATATCCCCCATATTAAGGCTGGCTAGGGAACCTGGTAGGAGGAAAAGGGTCTCACAAGCAGGCAAAAAGAGTCAGAGACACCCCATTCCTACTTTTAGAAGTCCCACAAACACCCCAGCCTAGACAACCACTGCATCTAGGACCTAGTATAGACCTATGTAGGCTTTGTGATTGCCTCTGTAGTCTCTGTGAGCCCCATGAGCCCTGCTTAATTAATTCTGTGGGTCACATTCTCTTAGTGTCCTCCACCTCTCTGGCTCCTACAGTCCTTCCTCTTCTGATCATTGCCCAATGTTTGGATGTAGTTCTCTCATCTGCTCCCATCAGCTGCTGGGTAAAGGGTCTCTGATGAGAATTGAGCTAGGCACCAATGTATGACTGTAGCAGAATATCATTAGGAGTCATTTCATTGACATTTTTGTCAGTGATATTTAGTTCTACACTAGGTCTCTGGGCTATCTAGCTTCAGTATCCTGACAATCCAAGCAATGTCAGGTATGGGGACTCCCTCTTTTGGCTTGGGCCTAATGTTAGACCAGTCATCGGTTGGCCACTCCCACAAACTCTGAGCCACTATCCTCCTCCCCTCCCCCCAGTGCAGACAGGGCAGGTTGGAAATCATAGATTTTGTGCCTGGGTTGGTATCCCAGTCTTACCACTGGGAGCCTATCCTGATTACAGAAGATGGCCAGTTCAGGCTCCATTTCCTCTATTACTGGGAATCCTCACTAAGGTCATCCACATAGGTTATCACTCCTATTTATCTACCTTCTCTGGATCTGTGGATTGTAGTGTGGATTATCTTTTACTGAACAGCCAATATCTACTTATAAGTGAGTACATATCAAGTTTGTCTTTTTTGGATTGGGTTGGCTATCTCAGAATGATTTTATTTCTAGTTCCATCCATTTGCCTGCAAAGTTTATCTTGTCATTTTTTTCTAACAGCTGAGTAATATTCCATTGTGTAAATATACCACATTTCTTTATCCATTCTTTATTTTAGGGAAATCTATGTTGTTTCCAGTTTCTGGCTATTATGAATAAACTGCTATGTACATAGTTATATAGGTGTCCTTGGGGCAGGATGGGCTGTTTATACCCAAGAGTGGTATAGCTGGGTCTTGAGGTAGATCAATTTCCAATTTTCTGATGAACCAACATATTGATTTCCATAGTGGCTGTTTGAGTTTACACTCCCATCAGCAATGGAGGAGTATTCCCCTTGCCACATCCTCTCCAGTATGAGCTATCATTTGTATTATTGATTTATCCATTTTGACAGGTATAAGATGGAATTTTAAAATAGGTTTGATTTGTACTTACAATGCTAAGGATTTTGAACATTTCTTTAAGTGTTTCTTAGTCATCAGAGATTCCTTCATTGAGAATTCTCTGTTTAGATCTGTACCCCATTTTTAAATGGAGTTTTTGTTTTGTTGATATCTAGTTTGAGTTCTTTATATATTTTGGATATTATTAGCTTTCTATCACATGTGGAGTTGGTGAAAATCTTTTCCCAATCTGTAGGCTTCCATGTTGTCCAATTGACAGTGTCCTTTGCCTCACGGAAGCTTTTCAGTTTCATGAGGTCCCATTTATTAATTATTGATTGTAGTGTCTCAGCTGTTGTTCTTTTCATGAAGGTATCTCCTATACCATGGAGTTCAAAGCTACTCCTCACTTCCTCTTCTATCAGATTTAGTGTGTTTGGTTTTATGTTGATGTCTTTGATCCACTTGGATTTAAGTTTTGTGCAAGGTGATAAATGTGAATATATTTGAATTATGCTACATGTAGATATCCTGTTAGCATAGCACCATTTATTTACAGATGCTTTCTTTTTTCCATTGTATATTTCTGACTTCTTTATCAAAAATCAAGTGTGGGAATTTATATCTGTATCTTTGATTCAATTCCGTTGTTCGATGGGTCTGTTTTTATGCCAATACCAATGCTGTTTTTATTACTATTGCTCTGTAGTAGAGCTTGAAATCAGGGATGGTGATATCCTTGAAAGTTCGATTATTCAAGATTGTTTTAGCTATTCTGGGCTTTTTGTTTTCCCAGATGAAGTTGAATATTTCTCTTTGTTCAATAATATTTTAAATGTGATGTTCCTTATCTTAACTAGCAAACCAGTAAAAAAAAAATATTAAAAACATAACTGAAAAATCTTCCACTCATAATATTCCATTCCTTTTCCCTTGACAAGATTCCAAATATGCTAACAGAATTAACAGAAGCATTCGCGCTTTGCTGTTCTTTGTTTGTCTCAAGTAATCACCTATCAGCCCACATATTTTACATGGAAACACTTCATGGAATGTTGCTATGTATTTAAACACTGAATTCCACTGAGACCTATTGTTTCCAGCTTCCTATTGATATGCTAGCACACCATGGTCATATAATAGACTAGACTTGCTTTTTGTATGCTTTAATTAATATCTCTCTTTAGTTTCCATGGATGATGAGCAAGCTAGTTTATTTCAACTTGACACAAATTAGAGGTACCTGGGTAGCAGAAACCTCAACTGAAGATTTATCTTTATCCAACTTGACTGTGGGAATGTCTGTGGAACATTATCTTGATTGATGATTTTTGTGGGAAGGACCCAGATCACTGTCTTAGTGGTACTAATCCAAGACAGGTAGCTCCAGGTTGTATATGAAAAGAAGCTGAATTAGCACTAGGGAACAAGCCAATAAACAAGTGTTCCTCCATGGGTTTTGCTTCATTTCCTGACTCCAATTCCTGCTTGAGTCCTATTCTGGAGTCCTTTGATGACTGACTCTAACCTGTAAGATTCAACTCTTTCTTCCTGAAGTTAAGAGTTTTGTTTTGTTTTGTTTTGTTTTTGTGTGTGTGTGTGTTTTTGTTTTTTGTTTGTTTTGTTTTTCCAGAACTAGGACAGAGTACAGAAAACAAACTAGGGCAAATTGTATTATATCATGTGTTGTGAAATTAAGGCTCCATTTTTAAAATGTGTAGATCTCCATTTTAACAGTTTCATAATATAATTTCAGGGAAATTTCTTTCCATTTTGCAGTTAAAACCTGGTTGTATGAATATATTTTTGTTATGTTTCTAAGATAGGAGCTGGAGTAGTCCAGGCAGTGTGAGCCAGCTAATATGAGTTCTGGGAACCAATTCAAGTCTTGCAGAACAAGAACAAGTGATCTTAAACACTGAGCCATCTCCCAGCCTCAACTTTGCAGTTGTGAATGAGCAAAAAAAGTAAATGAGTTTGATGAAAGTAACATCTTTAGGGACATTTCTTCTATCTCTTCTAAAATGAAGATAGCAATGCTAATATACTAGCCTGGATGCACTTCAAGGAAAAGAAAGTTTGGCTACTTGAAATATTAATTATTTTAGTTCTAGATGCTTTATTGTTTAAAAGCTAAGAAGTATTAGATACATTTTCAAAAGAAATCCCGCATACTATTAACTTTACAAATACATACTAAATATATTTTTATAATATCATGTATCCTTTTTCTCTGTGAAGTTTTCATTACTGCACAGGTTTTCAAATATGTTGGCTGATTTGGTTTCACATTTGTGTTGTTCTTTTCCTGTAATGCTGAGTTCAAAAACCAGGGTTTGGTTTTTTTTTTTTTTTTTTTTTTTTTTTTTTTTTTTTTTTTTTTTTTTTTTTTTTTTTTTTTTTTTTTTTTTTTTTTTTTTTTTTTTTTTTTTTTTTTTTTTTTTTTTTTTTTTTTTTTTTTTTTAAAAAAAAATTTTTTTTTTTTTTTTTTTTTTTTAAAAAAATTATTCCTTTTTTAAAAAGGGTTTAAAAACACAAAAAACCCCTTTTCCTTTCCTTTTGAACCTTTCGGGCCCTGGGGTTCTTTAACTTTTTTTAATTTTTTTTAAAACCATTCATTTCCCTTTTTTTTTTGGTTTTTTTTTTCCCCCAAAATTTTTTTTTTTTTTGGGCCCAACCCTCCTGTTTGGCCTTTTTACCCCCCTTTTTTTTTGGGGTTTCCCCGCTTTTCCGGCGGGGAGTCCGGGGCCGGGTTTAAAACTTTTCTTTCAAAAAAAAAACACCCTTTTTTTTTCCCCCCTTTTTTTCCGAGTTTCCCCGGGTTTCATGCCTTTTTTTGGGGGGTTTTCCCTTTTCTTTTTCCTTTTTTTTTTTTGTTTTCTTCATGGTGTTTTTTGCCCCCCCCAAAAATTTTGGTTTTTTTTTTAATCGATTTTTATTTTTGGAAATGCCCTTTTTTTTTTTTTTTAAGGCCCTTTTTTTTCCCTTTGGCTTTTTAAAAAGGCCGCAAAAAGGGGGGCAGGGGCCCCTTTTCAGTTTTTTTTGGGAATTTTTGGGGGGTTTAGGGCTGGAAACCTGTTCTTTTCGGGATAATGTTTAAAGGGTTTTGTCCTTTTGCCCCCCAAAAGGGGTTTCCTCTTTTTCCCCCCCCTTTTTTTTGGTTTTAAAAGAATTAGGGTGGGTGGTTCTTTTTTTTATTTTTTTTTGGTTGGCCCTTTGTTTTTCTTTTGGTTTTGTTAAATTTTTTTTAAAAACCCTCCCCTTTTTTTTGGGGGTTTGATGCGGTTAGTTTTTTGTTTTTGATTTTTTCCCCTTTAATTTTGGGGGGAAAGTTTTTCCCCGTTTTGGCCCCCGGGCCTTTGGTTCCTTTTTTTGGTTTGCTTTTTTAGACCCCCCTTTCCCCTTGGTTTAGGTCCCTTTTTTCTTTCAAAAATTTTTGGGCCCTTTTAAGGTTTTTTTTCTTTTATTGTTTCGGTGGGGTTTTTGGGAGGCCTGCCCTTTAGCTTTGTACAAGGAATAATTGGTAATTTTCTTTAAAATTTTTACCCCCCGTTGGCCAAACCCCCTTTTTTGAAAATGCTGTCTTTTTTCCACTGGATAGTTTTAGCTCCTTTGTCGAAGATCAAGTGACCAAGGTTTGGGGGTTCATTTTGGGTTTTCTTTTCTTTCCTTGATCCTCCGCTTCCTTTTCCCCAAACCATGCCGTTTTTCATATTGCTTTGGTACGTTTGAAATGGGGGATGGAGATTCCCCAGAATTCTTTTATTGTTGAGTTATTTTCGCTATCCGGGTTTTTTTTGTTTTCCCAATAAATTTTTAAGTTTTCCTTTCTATTCTGTAAAGAATTGGGGGAATTTTATGGGGGTTGATTAAAAACCCCCCCCCCCCCCTAACCCCCCCCCCCCCTTTTTCCAAAACCCCCTTTTTTTAGATTCCCCTTTTTAAGTTTTTGGGGTGATTTTTTGTGAATGGTGCCCTTTTTCCTTTTAATTTTTTTTCCCCCAGTTTATCCTTTGTGTAGGGGAAATGCTACTGATTTTTTAGTTAATTTTTTTCCCCCCCTTTGCTAAAGTTGTTTATCAATTTGGAGCCTTGGTGGGAATTTTGGGCCCTTTAAAGTTACAAATGTCTCTGAAATAGTGAAATTTGACTTCTTCCCTTCCAATTTTTTACCCTTTTTTATTCCTTCGTTGCCTAATTGCTCTGGTGGATTTCCCAGAACTATTTGAACATGGGGGGAGGGGGAGCCTTGTCAGCCCCTGATTTAAGGGGTTTGCTTAAGGGGTTTTCCCATTTAGTTTGTGTTGGCTTTTGGGTTCGAAATTTTTTCTTTTCTATTTTTTTTTTTGGATGCCTTTAATCCTATCTTTCCAAGACTTTTATCTGGGGGTTTTTTAATTTTTTAAAAAAGTTTTTCTCACTCAAAAAAAGATCATGTGGTTTTTTTTTTGAGTTTATTTTGAGGGATTGTTTTGGATTTCCGTATTTAAACCAACCCTGCATTCCTGGGTAAAGTTTTCTTGATCATGGTGGATAAGTGTTTTGTTGTTTTGGTTTGGGGTTCGAGAGAATTTTATTCAGTATTTTTGGTCATATTCAAAGGGAGATGGTCTGAATTTCTCTTTTCTTGTTGGTTTTGTGTGGTTTAGGTTTTAAAGTGTAATTTGGCTTCATGAATAATTGGGTTTTGTTCCTTCCGTTTTATTTTGTGGAATGTTGAAGAAATTTTGGGTTTTAGATTTCCTTGAAGGTTTGATAGAATTCTGCAAAAAAAACCTCTGGACCTGGACTTTTTTTGGGGGGAGACTTTTAATGACTCTTCTATTTCTTTCGCAGTTATGAGTGTTAGAGGTTTATCTGATCCGTTTAAATTGGTAAGATACTTGTCTAAAAAATTTCCATTTCATCCGATTTTCCAATTTTTTTGAGATAGGCTTTTTGTAGTATCTGATGTTTTGTTAAATTTTCCTCTTTTGTTGTTATTACCCTTTTCAGTTTGGATTTTTTGATTGGATACTGTCCTCTCCCTTGTTAGTTGGTCAAGGGGTTTATTTTTTGTTGTTTTCTAAAGAAACTCCTGGTTTTATGTTTTCTTTTATAGTTTCTTTTTTTCTTTTGGGTTTTGATTTCACCCTGATTTTATTATTTCCTGCCGTCTACCCCCTTTTGGGGGTTTTTTTGCTTCTTTTTTTCAGAGCTTTCGGGTTTTGTAAAACGAGTGTGTTCTCTCCCCAGTTCTTTTTTTTTGCATTTTGAGTATGGCTTTCCTCTTAGTACTGCCTTGTGTGTCCCATTTTTGGGGATTATGTGCTTCATTTTCATTAAATTTTTAAAAAGTCTTTAATTTCTTTTTTATTTTTCCCTCCCCCCTTTAACGATAGAGTTTGTTCAGTTTCCTGTGAGGTGGGGTTTCCCATTGTTTTTTTGTTTTTTTAAAAACCAGTTGGATCATGGTGTTGATAGGTGCAGGGGGTTTTTCGATTTTTTTTTTTTCTGTTGAGGCCTTTTTTGTGACCAAAATAGGGTTTTTTTGGGAGAAGGTACCTGGGGGGCAGAAAAAAAAAGGATATTTTTTTGTTTTTGGGTGAAAGTTCTAAGATATTGTTGTCATTTGGTTTTTTAAAAATTTGTTGTTTCACTGTATTTTGCTAGTTTCCTTTTCCCTGATCGTCCGGCTGGAGTGGGGTTTTAAAGTCTCCCAAAATTATTTGAGGTGCA